>JAHDVE020003299.1:0-116131 GCA_022606495.2 Halesus radiatus
CAACAACAACTGCTGCCCTGAAGTCTGCAGCTGCGCATTGCCTGACCCTGAAGTGTCTGGCTCTGCCCAAGGCCCTGCTGTAGGCGGGCCCCATCTACACAACAATGACTGCTGCCCTGGAGTGTACAGCTGCGCATTGCCTGACCCCGAAGTGTCTGGCTCTGCTCACGGCCCTGCTATAGGCGAGCCCCATCTACTCGACAACGATTGCTGCCCTGAAGTGTGCAGCTGCGCATTGCCCGACCCCGAAGTGTCTGGCTCTGCTCACGGCCCCGCTATAGGCGGGCCCCGTCACAACAACTGCTGCCCGGAGGTGCGCAGCCTCGCACCGCCCGATCCCGAAGTATCCGGCGTTGCACATGGCCCTGCTATAGGCGAGCCCCACCGAAACAACAATTGCTGCATTGAGATGTGCAGCCTCGCACTACCCGACCCCAAAGTGTCCGGCTCTAAACGAAGCCCTGCCATAAGCGGGCCCCACCGAAGAGATAATAGCTGCCGCACTCACGTGTACAGCCTCGCACCATCCTGGCCACAGACCCGATCCCGCAGGATTATACGCGGATCCCAGAAGCCCGCTGTATTCTCAGGAGACGCGACATCGCCCCGTCTATTATTCCCGATGGGAGGAGCGTTTCCGGCCGCCGTGGACAACGACGAACACGTCTGGATGAAAATTAGTCCAGTTTCACTGCACGGGGGGAGTGTAACCGACGTGATCGTTTGATCGTAATTATCATGATTCTTAGGATTCCAATTTTGCAACATTATGTTTATCAATGTACTTCGTGATTTGTATTGTACTATTGGCATTGTATCTTATGTAAGATTTATAAGATTTGTTTCATCTCATAGTGTTATCGACGTGATGGAACCACACGGGAATTTCCCGACTCCGCAGGAGCACAGTACCGTGTGGCAGACTTTCCTATCACTTCGATAACACATCCGACCCCGCGACAGCACGATACCGTGTTGCGGGCTTTCGACAATGCAACTAACCCCGTGGCAACACAATACCGTGCACGGACCCCTTATTTACATGTCTGCCTCAGCAGCGCCCCTGGTGTTGAAAACTTGTATCACTTTGTAATGATATAAAAGCGAAAATTTCTGAAAATAAACCAGTCACACTCGGACGAGCAATCGTGACTCGTACCCAGTCACATCTTGTAAGAAAGTCTTTCACTTCTCCTGCCTCCCATCTGAAGGATTCCTGAACCTGCCTCAAGGATAGTCGGCCCCCCAGAAGCATAGAAAGTGACTTGACCAGCACCCTACATGTTTACAGTCTTGTAACGACAATGGTCGCTTACAGTCGGTATGAGATATAGTTATCTATGGTAAAATATTTATCGATGGTAATTATCTATTATAATTTTTAAATGTGATATCACACAAGAAGTCCCAGCTGCTCCCAACCTGGAGCCAGTGAGACTATGGCATCCCCAATTGGGGTATGTTGTGGGGCTGAATGTTTGCGGAGGAGAAGAAGATAAGGGGAAAGGAAGGTGGGGAAGTACCCGGCTATCCAGATCTGGCCACCAAACACGGCTAAAGCCATTTTAAGCAATGTTTCGATTCTGAATGGTGGTCTTTCACCAGGGCGATACCGACAGTATCAACCATTCTGAAACGTGCTGCAAATATACTACATATATTTTGAATGAAGAAATTGTGTTATTTAATCAAATAAAAATTATTTGTAATCACCGTATCATGAACACTCAACCACGGTGACCGATAAATTGTGGAGGAATACCTAAAATATGAACTGCGTATTCAGTATGTTATCAGAAATATTTAAATAATTAGACACCATGTCAACTCAGTTGACAGCATCGGAATGGAAAGGTTAAGTACACATTCAAAACATATTTGAGAAAGATTAAACTTTTCGATAAGACCCATTTAATTTGAATATCAAAGAATCTAAACAAAGAAAAAAGGTTTGGAAAGAAAAATAATGAATTAATTGCCCCGCTCGCGTGTCCCTAATACGTCATTATACGTCATTATACGTAATTAATTTATTCTTTTTTTTCCTAGCTGCGTTAAAGCATTTCAGGTTTTTACGTAATAGCCCGGACACGAACCCTCATACGAATATGCGGAAATGTTTATAACGGTCACTGTAACATAAAACTGGGTCATATTTATATTTGACGGAACAACAAGTTACCAATAATTACACTAAACATTAATAAACACGAATCATCTGCCATGGGATAAACGCACCTTTTTACGATTCTCAAAAACTATAAGGCCTTAGCTGCCGCATGAGTATTGCAAATAATAGTAATGTACAGCGCGAAATATGCAATTAAAAAAATTGGTAGTCAACTCATTAACACTCACTCATACATCGGACACAACATGTATTTAATTCAACGATTAAAATCCATTTTGCAAACCAATGGTTCCCTCATCAGGATACAAAGTATACACAACGATAATGACATAATCATAGACAAATTATGATAAAAATAGACAGAAATTAAAAATAAGTGATGAATAAATAATTGACTAGTTAAATGTGAAAATATTTTTTTTATTATAAAACACAAAATATTATTATACTTAATAAGTCAAGAAATTTGTTTACACCACTGTTATTATATAAATATCTACATGTTTCAGAAGCAAACAAAACAGTGGTGTAAACAAAGGTCATCTTATTAAGTATATATACACATTGATACAAGCCATAAGTGCGGGAAACACCGATTTATGCTAATCCCTAATACGGTACCCGAGGTCCGTCTACCTGAGGGTAATTTACAAACGCCCGGCTTTAAATCCCGGGAATTTCGCAGTCGCCAGAAAAAGGCAGTTAAAGGGATTAACGGCGAACTAATTAAAAGCCACCGAGCCACAGTTCGTAGTTCACGAAGGAACCCGAAGAATAGTTCGGATGGGATTAAAAAGGGGGACTTTGGCCGAAGCAAAGTCAGTGGTGGACAGAGACGAGTCAGTAGAGACCGTCCGGCCAGTGGTCGTAGTCGAGACTCCCGTCTCCTACAAAGCAAGCAGGCCGCTTGCATCCCCAGCCTGAGACGCTGCGGGAAAACTCGGCAGGAACCGCCGAACCCCAACGCCCACCGTTCGAGTGCAGTCGAGTGCCCTTCGCCTCCTGCCCTCCAGCGCCGTGATCCCATCAAGGCACATATCCACCACCGCAGGAATCACCACCGGACAGCAGTCGAGCGCCTCTGGCATCCTGCTGATCATCCTCTTGAACCGTCTGAAACCGGTCGTCAAGTGAAAGCCGAAACGCGTGTCCGCCCAGCACCAAAACCTCCCCCTACCGGAAGTACCACCTGAACATCGAGACGACTGGTAATCTCCCCACTGGACCGTGTGCAGATTACCCGTAAAAAACAGTTCGTGTAATTAAGTGACACCCACAATACCTACCAGTTAAGAATATATTTTACATTGTGAATTAATAAAATACTTGGCACTCGAAGAAGTTACCTGTTTCTACTGAACCCCAATGACCCCATCATGTCAATTGGCGCCAACGTGGATTCATTTCGTGTTTGAAAAAACTGCCCTATGGGACAGATTTGAATTCGTACCCACACCCTGAGATCGGGTTCAGTAAATTCAAAAGTGCAGTGTAATTTCAATCTCAAAATTTAAATTTCAGTGGTCATAAAAATGCCGCGTAAAAGTGAAAGTGACTCGAGCCGTACCGTTTACAAGAGCCGAAACAAACCCTCGGCCTCAGGTAAACAAAGCAGCCGACATACGGACCATGTCGCCCCCAAAAACCAGCGTTCTAGAGCAAGAAAACATTACACGTCGCCTAAGCGCGTCTCGCCCAGAAGAAAAATAGACCGATATTTCGAGGCTTGGTCTCCGCCGAGAACTAAATTCAGCCATCTCTGGCAGAGTTATTTCTCCAACAAGAATAACGATGCTAAACCGCATGTCAGGTCTAGTCATAGTTCACGCCGCCGCTCACCGTCAAGCATAAGCCAACGCTCCAGCAGGGATGATGATAAATGGAGGTCGCCAGCACGCGGAGATTATACGTCGGGAGAGAAGGAATATTATGGATCCCCTTCAAGAGAGCGATCATATCATCGTGAGTACGATGAGCCACGATACAGACGCGGGAATGATACTTCAAGAAAGAAAGAATATTATGGATCTCCTTCAATAGTGCGTTCACATTATCGCGATTATGAGGATGGAGATTATCGAGAATCATCTGAGAAGGACGATCATCGCTCGCGCTATTACGATGAACCACGATATGGACGCGAGGATTATTCATCAAGAGAGAAGGAGCATCATAGATCTCCTTCAAGAGAGAGATCATATTATCGCGAGTATGAGGATGGAGATTATCGAGAATCATCTGAGAGGGACGATCATCGCTCGCGCTATTGCGATGAACCACGATATGGACGCGAGGATTGTTCATCAAGAGAGAAGGAGCATTATAGATCTCCTTCAAGAGAGAGATCATATTATCGCGAGTATGAAGATGGAGTTTATCGAGAACCATTTGACAGGAACGATCATCGCTCGCGCTATTACGATGAACCACAATATGGACGCGAGGATTGTTCATCAAGAGAGAAGGAGCACTATAGATCTCCTTCTAGAGAGCGACCGTATTATCGCGAGTGTGATGATGGAGATAATCGAGAATCATCTGAGAGGGACGATCATCGCTCGTGCTATTACGAGGAACCCCGATACGAAGAAGCGAACTCACCATCACGCCTGAACGATTATAATTACAGGCCGTTTCAAGGTTCGGCTGAAAACCTTGTGGCGCCCTCATCAAGCGAAGATATCAGACCACCACTAACAGCGGAATTCGCGAGACAAGATATTGACGATTGGAAAATATTTTCAAATAAGTGCGAGATATATTTCGAAACATGGAAAGTTCCAGAAGGCGAGAAGTGTGACATAGCGATAAGTCAATTTCGTGGCGTGAATTTAGCATTTTCTATGGCGTGGGGTCAAATAATCGAAAGCAAAGGACCACTTGATTGGAAAAGGTTCCGGGAGATAGTTAATTGGTGGTGCAATTTTCCGTTAGAAAAATTTCTGCATACCGCAGAGGCAACACCACAAATCATCGAAGAAGAAGAAACTGCCTCACCGCCTTGTCAACTGGAGATAAACACGGCGGCGGAGACAGCCAATAACGAGGACTCTGCCATATTTCCTAATGTTGGCGCTTCACCGGAGTTAGATTCACCTATCCAAAGTGAATTATCAGAAATAGAGCCTCAATCAACTTCGCCTGTAGCGACGCCGGCCCATGACGTCATTGAAAACAAATACGCAGCAGATGCGTCCCCTATGGAAGTGAGACCTTCCGAGGTATACCAAATAGTACACTCGGCAGAAGTGAAAATGGCTGATGTACCGCAAACAATAATACCTAGCAGCATCATAATGGAAACAAGCGACAAACAGCAGACGGAGATATTGCCGATCGAATCCTGCAAATCAGAGAAATTGGAAATCCGACAGTACACAACACCAAGTTCCAGCGAGGAACTCTATAAATATATCAAGAAGCCGGGGTGGAAATTAAAAGCAGCGCTGTTTCACCGCAAGAAACCGGGGTGGATTGATACAAGCCATAAGTGCGGGAAACACCGATTTATGCTAATCCCTAATACGGTACCCGAGGTCCGTCTACCTGAGGGTAATTTACAAACGCCCGGCTTTAAATCCCGGGAATTTCGCAGTCGCCAGAAAAAGGCAGTTAAAGGGATTAACAGCGAACTAATTAAAAGCCACCGAGCCATAGTTCGTAGTTCGCGAAGGAACCCGAAGAATAGTTCGGATGGGATTAAAAAGGGGGACTTTGGCCGAAGCAAGGTCAGTAGTGGACAGAGTAGTGGACAGAGTCAGAGTCAGTAGAGACCGTCCGGCCAGTGGTCGTAGTCGAGACTCCCGTCTCCTACAAAGCAAGCAGGCCGCTTGCATCCCCAGCCTGAGACGCTGCGGGAAAACTCGGCAGGAACCGCCGAACCCCAACGCCCACCGTTCGAGTGCAGTCGAGTGCCCTTCGCCTCCTGCCCTCCAACGCCGTGATCCCATCAAGGCACATATCCACCACCGCAGGAATCACCACCGGACAGCAGTCGAGCGCCTCTGGCATCCTGCTGATCATCCTCTTGAACCGTCTGAAACCGGTCGTCAAGTGAAAGCCGAAACGCGTGTCCGCCCAGCACCAAAACCTCCCCCTACCGGAAGTACCACCTGAACATCGAGACGACTGGTAATCTCCCCACTAGACCGTGTG
Organism: Halesus radiatus; assembly: GCA_022606495.2. NCBI lineage: Eukaryota > Metazoa > Arthropoda > Insecta > Trichoptera > Limnephilidae > Halesus > Halesus radiatus. Next base: position 6,287 of record JAHDVE020003299.1, read on the forward strand.
CAGATTACCCGTAAAAACAGTTCGTGTAATTAAGTGACACCCACAATACCTACCAGTTAAGAATATATTTTACATTGTGAATTAATAAAATACTTGGCACTCGAAGAAGTTACCTGTTTCTACTGAACCCCAATGACCCCATCATGTCAACATCTAAAAAAGACAGCAAATGATTATATTTATATTAGGAGTAATTGTTATTGACCCCTCCTACCCTCACCCCCCAAATCGCCACCCCCAACACCACTCCTACCTAATAATATGTAATTTCTTAAGTTAGTTTTAAGAACGCTAGTCAATGTCCGAAACCGGTAGCAAATTATTAATACAATGAAAATTAAAACTCTTCAAAAACAAACTGTCTAGAGATTGTTACTTAGTTAATACACGAGAAGTACAAAAAAAAAGATTTTTTATTAATTGATGAAGTTAAAACATGTTTCATTTCTTAGTGCACTTAAACGTAAGCAATTATTAATTAGTAAAGAAAGGCAAGCGGAATTACAAGAACGTTTCTTAAAATAAATATTAACCCTTGACATATTAGACTATTTAAATATTTTACTATTTTTCAACTTCTCAATGTTGTATTCACATATATTTTAGCTATGACGCACTAATGGTAGTATTGTCCTCCCAGAAGGAGTTTCTTTCGAGAATCTTTTCTGTTATGATTTGTTTCTGTAATTAATTATGGGCCAAAATACATAAAACTCAAATAAAACCTTGTTTTATCGTATGAGGAAGGTTGGGTGGCACTGCGTGGTATCCTGAAACTGTAGCCTTTCCGTGACCAGAGGATATTTATTTATCACGCTTCGGAGGAGGTGGCATTTTGACATGAACAGCGATACAATACCTATACCTATATAATAATATAGTCTCCGCAAGCGTTCAATAAAGGCTCGACCACATTCCGTTATTTTGTCGCTGCTATTTGAATAATAGTGACAATATCGCTTCGTGCAACAAGGTGCTCGCTGCGACAGACACATGTAGCAGCTGTTTATTTATTTAACTTAAAATGGTTAATATCATACGAAATAAAATTGAAATTTAAGTGACCATCTCCAATTAAAGATTACACTTCACATCTATCATCATTCTTTCTCAAATTTAAACACATTTTTTTCTTCTTTTATTTTGGTCGGTATTTCTTGGAAGATTTTCACCACTCTATGTAGTAATTAGTTATGTGATTAATGTCATTTAATTTTTTCTGCTTGCAGAGTGGTTATGTGTATGTATTTTTATTTATTACACATAACAGTGACTCTATTAGAATGTGTTCAATTCTGAAAGAAATGCGTGAATTTGGCGGCCTCCATACGAATGCGAAGGTCGCGGGTTCAAATCCCGGCGTGGGCAAGTAAATTTTATATAATTAATTTGTCCTGTTTCACAATGAGTTCATTTAAAAATAATATATATTATATTTGCGCACGTTCCAGAGTGGAAGATACTCTCATTATTGCCCTGGTGGAAGACCAGCATTCAGAATTGAAACGTTGCTTGAAATGGCTTCTAGCCATGTTTGGTGACCAGATCTGAATAGCCAGGTATTTACCCACTTTCCTCTTCCTTTTCTCCTTTCCATCCCCAATACCTTCAGCCTCACAACATTCCCCAATTGGGGATTCCATAATCTCACTGCCTCCAGACGGTTGGGAGCACTTGGGACTCTTGTTCGGTATTCATATAAAAAAAGTGACTAAGTCGCCTCGTCTGACATCTTAAATCTATGCTATCTATATAATGCTAGTCGCTTTCGGAAGTGGTTATTAATATTCAGTATAGACTGCAGTATATAGTCGCTACTACCTACCCGCACTTCCAGCAGCTCCGTGTAACTGCCTACTAGCGACTACAACAAGTGATCACTCGCCGTGGCGACAAAATCGCCCCGTGTGACCGAGCCTTAAGTGTGAATTCAATCAATGTACATGCAGGTATAATACGTTTTAGATGGCGGAAAGCAAGTCAGTGCAACAATATTTTGCAACAAAAAGTGCAAAAGATAAAACGATCAATAACATTAGGTTAACACATTCTATTTACGTAAACATTTTTTTCACATAAACTGCTTTACAGTCTTTATGGTCCCTACATACTTTTAATATTTTTCTTTTGAGAAACATATCATTCACATAACAATATCCGATTAAAAAAAATTATGTTCCTTCAATAGTATTAGCAGAAGTTTATTAAAATTCTGTTAATACAAATAGTGAACTGTTAATGATTGCGACACGACATTCATATAACACGTGGATTAATGGGGTTAATGAATAAAGTCCATTAAAAATTATTGTAATTAAATAAGTTAAGTCCCCGTTAAGTCCCAGGATTTAACGTGGAGAGGGACGTCGGAGAGTTATTATTTATTGATTCCAAATAGTGATAGTATTATTACGCAATACGATAAACATAATGTTTTTAAATAGAAAAATATTTTATAAATTTACATAGGCTTAGCATTTATCAAAATCTAATCAGAAATATTACTCTTTTCTGACCGTCCCATTGTATGTTTTACAAAATATTTAAAATACGAATATGATTTTTAAAGTGGAGAAAAGTATGTTCAATAATTTGTCGTTGCGTTTTTGTAAATAAACGCAACCAAAAATTTGTAATCCGCATTACAAAAAAAAAATAAAACAATGGTTGATAAATGCTAAGCCTATGTAAATCCATAAAATATTTTATAACTATTTTTCTATTTAAAAACATTATGTTTATCGTACTGCGTAATAATACTATCATTATTTTGAATTAATAAATAATAACTCTCCGACGTCCCTCTCCCCCTTAAGGTTTAAGTAAAAAGGTTCTTTGAATTTTGCTTTACGTAAAGGAATCATATGTTTAAACTAATGTTTGAATACAATGATATGTTAAAAAAAGTTCTTTGCTGGCAACTCGGGCGTTCATAGAATTTTATTTTGAATACATTCACATGTTGTTACCCGCTTCACTAGACGATATTTGTTCTGAGATTGGTAGGAAACGACTAAAGAAGAAGGAAGAAAGAAGACGGGTCCGACGGTTCCGACAGGTCCGCGGTTCCGCTGAATCCGGTGGAACCACAGGAATCATCTTGCCGCTGTTTCTGTAGTCTCTGATTCCGGTAGCGAAAATCGTGCTCCGACTACTCTGTAGTAACGACGATTCCGCATGAAAAAGTTGTACATATCGCACTATTGCATAAGGTCGCTTTTTGTGTATGGCTCCGACTGCTCTGTGGTGACGATGATTCCGGATGGAAAAAACGTACATATTACACTATTGAATAAGGTCACTTTTCGTTACTGGATCCGATCCAAAACATTAGTCGGACCTTGAGTGAGTCCCGAGCTCGCGAACTCGGACCGAGTCCACCGCCTTCGGAGTCGGACTCACCGGAGTCGGACCCATCGGAGTCGGTCCGGCCGGAACGACTCCCCTCTAGTGTGGTAGTGAGCGAGATGGGTACGTGGTTACATGCGCGGTCGTCAGTAGTAGCTGGCGGTCTGCCGGATGTTATTTTTTCCTTCCTTTTCTCTAATTTCGTTATCATGCATTTTAAAAAAAAAAATTATTTGAAAAACCAACAGATTACAATAATTATTATGTATGGTAAATATATTTAAAAAATTAACCAATAATAGGTTTTCGCTTAAGTATTTAAATTATTCAATAAAAAAAGTCACAAATTTAACCTATGGGTTTAGGGTGATGGGAGGGAGGGGAAGGGAAAGGATCTAATCTGTGTAGAGTAATATGGTATGTATTGTGTGAATGTTATTTATTGATCTTAGGTTTTAAATTATGAGGGACTGAGTTGAGTAAGTCGAACTCACTATATGAAGTGTTAAAAAAACTCACTGTATGAGGTGTTAAAAATGTGTGGAGCGCGGTGAATAAGGTGTTTTCCCCGATTTCAGCACTTTTAAACAATATTTTACTTATCTATAATATGTATGTAATTTTAATAAAATGAATTACATAAGTAATAAATTAATGTAAACTATTTGTTTTAATAAAATCCTTGAAGGTTGTTTGTACTGTTTCTGAATTTAGTTTTCTAAACAGGATTTCACAAGGTTTCATTAACTTTAAATTTTAAAACATTTACACACACCATACATTAATCGAATTTCTTACAAGCTTTATCACAGAATGACTTACTACTTCACAATGTTACTGCTTCGTAGTCGTACTTAACTGTATTATTATGACATTAATATTATTTTCTCTGAAGCAACTTTGAAATAAAACTTTTACTTTCCTTAATTCTGCCGGAAAGAAGTTCCTTCTTGTATCGATGGGAAGAAACCAATTTAGCTTTAGAGTAGGTCAAATAAGTAACACCAAATTTGCACAATGAAGATAAATGGTATTTAAAATATGTTTCTTTTACTGTAATGATTTCGTGTTTGGATTTTTACAGTTAGGGTAGTTATTTAGTGGCCAATCTTATGAGTTTTGTTGATGTCTTTAGAGTACCTACCTATTATAAACGATATGAAAAATTACGTTTGGTGGTATTTCTATGAATACACGACTATTCAAAAAGAGTATTTATCGGCAGCACCCAAACATACCCACACGCTTTGCAGGCTTATGTAATTAGGAAAATGTATAAGGTTTCAAAAGACGCTAACCCTTAAAATTTTATTTTTAAATTCTCTTTGAAATACGTAATTAGATTTTAGGCACAATGGTCAAAATTGTTTTCACTTGTTTTTACACTGCCCCTTTTTTTAAAAAATATTTTAGTATGTATTTCATAGAATTTAATTTTAGGATTTTTGTCGTACGAAATCTTATACATTTTTCTAAATATCCGTATAGAATTTACAGTTAAATCATTTGCGGTATTGCTTAAGTTAGCAACTTCCAAAGTGATGTTTAGGGCTATTTTTGACTATTTTGGGCTATTAGTATTGGCCTTAAGTCGAGTGAGCTGTTACTAAAAGCAAGAAAATGAAACAATTGTATCATAGTGAAGTACCCGGCGTTGCTCGGGGTTATTAATGGTTTGGAGTAAAGCTTTGAGGTTGTAATTTGTTACTTTTAATCCTCCATCTCTTATTTAGTTGCGGTTTTCTCCCCTTGTTATTTAATTCCCTTAGTATCCAGTGAAAAACTATGTCATATAATTTTATCTTGCTCTGTTGTTATTTGTACCTACGTGATATTTGATTATTTACACCCTTAGTTTCTAAATTGTTATATTATAATACCTGCCCATGAATATTTCATGTCATAGTTTTAATTTGCATATATACTATAATAACAGATGTACCACGTAGTATATCTGTTATTATACAATTATATTAGGTTAGGTAAGTTAGTATAAAGCGCACTTGAGGTGAACCTTCACAAAATGCCCTATAGAAATTTACTCTTATTATTATTATTATCACCCCTACCCCTACTCCTACTCCTGCCCCTACATCTACGCTTAAACCTTCCCCGGACAACGTGGATCATTTTGCAAAAAACTGCGTGTAAATCGGTTCAGTAGGTTTTTAGTCTTGTAAAGAGTTGGATTTGACCGGGGAAAAGCGGGAATACGGGAGAAGGAGAGGAGGAAGGTTAGGTAGGTGTATTTACGGGAGACAGTGTAAGTGCAGGCTTACCCGGTGAGGGGTTTCTTCCAGGGAGCTCGGCTCGGGACCTTCGACTAGCTCAGAATCGGCAGGCCTCGGAGCTCTTCTGCAGGATCGTGAATCGACAGGCGGTCTTATAGTTGGGAATTCGACTCAATACTTTATCAAATGAAACACTCAAATGCTTTCAAACTCAGTAGTTTACTTGGAGAAAGGTACAGACATAGTTAAATTTATTTTTTATATATATTTTTTTATATGAATACCTCATAAGAGTCCCAACTGCTCCCAACCGTCTCGAGCCAGTGAGACTATGGCATTCCCAATTGGGGAATGTTGTGAGGCTGAAGGTATGGGGGGAGGAGAAGGAGAAGGAGAAGAGGGAGGTGGGAAAATACCTGGCTATTCAGATCTGGTCGCCAAACACGGCTAAAAGCCATTTCAAGCAATGTTTCAATTCTGAATGGTGGTCTTTCACCAGGGCGATACTGAGAGTATCTTCCACTCTGGAACGTGTGCAAATATACTATATATTATTTTTAATTAATTAATTGTGAAACAACACAAATTAATGAAATAAAATTTACTTGCGCACGCCGGGATTTGAACCCGCGACCTTCGGATTCTTAGTCGAGAGCCTTACCCCTCGACCATGGAGGCCGTCAAGAAATATAAATATTATTCCAGAAATATTTTACGAACGACAAGTAGGTCACATGAGTATTTCTCTTTTACACATGAATACAATATAAATCTCATGAATAATATTTTCATATGTTAAGTATAACAATTATTGTAGGAACCGTTTACTGAGTTCAATATTATAAACCTACTTACATGTATTCAGTTTCTGTAATCTCTATATGTAGAAATGAATGTTTGTCTGTATGTCTGTCCTCGATTTTCTCGAAAATTACTCCAAATAGCACAGTTTGTTCATATTAGTGCCTGGAAGGTTTAGAGAGTAGTTTGAATTAAATTGGTCTCATTAGCTAAGTTGGTTAAGCGGTTGCCCCGGATAGACAGATAGATAAAAAAAAAAAAAATTAATATTCCATTATATTTTAAAAGTAGACGGGGTAATTTTTTAATACTTTAAAAATCATATTTGTATTTTAAATATTTTGTAAAACATACAATGCGACGGTTAGAAAAAAGTAATATTTCTGATTAGATTTTGATAAATGCTAAGCCCATGTAAATTTATAAAATATTTAGTAAATATTTTTCTTCAATTTATTTTTTATAACTTATTGAAGTTTGTAAACCTCATTGTAATATCAATCATTGAATTAGAATTAGATAATATTAACACATCCCAAATGAACCACGAAACCGAAAAAACAACAGAAATTAAAAAGATTTCAGTCGCATAAGGATAGCAGCCAATAATATGGGATTTATAAAAATGGAGGATAATATTAACAAGCCTTGAATTTGAAGTATGATATCGGTGTAAATGGCGTAAATTGAACTGGTCTCATTAGCTAAGTTAATTAAGCGGTTACCCCGGATAGACAGAGGTCCTGGGTTCGAGTCCCAGATGCGACTGAAATCTTTTTATTTTCTGTTGTTTTTTCGGATTCGTGTTTCATTTGGAATGTGTTAATTTTATCTTCTTCAATGATTAGAAATTCAATACGTAAAACTGTTGATATAACGTTTTAAAATAAATATGAAAAACATTTAACCCGCCATGTCGTATTGAGGTTAGCCCACTAGATAAGGTAGATAGACGAAGGTTTGTTTTAGTAGAATATTTTTAAAATGGAAAAAACGAGTAGGTACCTACTTAAGAACTTTATTAGTTAGATATATTTAGATAAAATAAATGTTTTGAATGAAATAAAATTTTCAATTGGATTTTTCTTTGTTTATAGATAATAATAGTCGTCACAAGTCCTTACTTTCGCTGTTAAATCAATTATGGAAATACAACTTCATAACTTTATTTCAAAAAAATTCCGTGTAAGTCCGGATACACATCAGCTAGTTTCTAATATTGATGAAGTTGTTCAAAAAACAGTATTTGTTGTTTTTTAATTGATTGAAATAGTGTACTTAAGAAATTCATGACAAAAAACTAATCGCCTATATTTATCACTTTTTTTCTCATTTCTCAAAACTTCTTCAAATAATAATAGTAATAGTTCTTTATTCCAGAAATGCAGGGGTAGTGCAATGCAATACGTTCCATAAGTGTACATAATATAAACAAATAAATAATAATAATACTAATAATAATAATATTTATTTGAAACACACATTATTTTACAGATATAGGCTTTGACTGTCCAACTAGGAACAAATCCCGTTTTAGGACAGTCAAATTGATAAGTTTAGTTCATATTAATATACATATAAATGAGAGAATATAAAAGAATCCATAAAGTAAATTTAAGAAGAAAAAAATAAAATAATAATTATAAATTAATAAGTGGTAAATACAAAGTATATTTTTAATTTATATAAAATAATAATTGTTTTTTTTTTTTAAGGATGTTGCATTTTTATTTTATTTTATTTAATGTACTGTATTGTAGAGTAATAATGAATTACATATGTGATATAATATTTTAAAGTATAAAGTATAAAAGTTTAAAGTATGATATGCCTTTTATAAATTTACTGTAGGGAAAGAATGAATTACATATGAGATGTAAAATTTGAAAGTAAAAAGAGTAAAAGTTTAAAGTATAAAAAACTTAAGTATGATCAGCATTTTGTTAATTGGTGTAGATTAATAATGAATTACAATTGTCCCAATAGGTACGTAAGATAAGAGGAATAAAAATTACGTATAGTTTTTAAAAATAAATACAGCTATTTTGATATTCTAAGTAAACTATAGATATTGAAATGTACAATTATATATAATCAGGAAATTTTTAAACTTTATTGATTATAGCATGATAAAGGTTAACCACTGGTCAAAGATAAATGATGTTTCAGTAGGTGAATTCAAGAAATCGTTGAGATTGGTTAAGTTACAGTACATTTTCATAAAGCGACTTCCACTTTGTAAAGTAAAAATAATATTTCGATGTTCAAGTTCCGGAAGAAAAAGCACACAGAGAAGTAAACATATCCCCGAAAACTAGTTAAATTTCACGATACGAAAAAGATACCAAAATGAAGAAATGAATAATTTTATTTTCAATGAGATTTTTTTAATCCGCATATCTCTCATAAAAAAATGTCCTTCTGGTGAACCCTGTTACCAAAATAAGATGATATCGCAAAAAGGAAGTTGATGGAAATATTGGCGAAGGAGAAAAATATGGAATTTTTATGGAAATATAAAAAGCCCAATCGATTGCTTATTGATTGGTTCGAGGAAGGGTAATATTTTTTCTAACTATCCTAATATTGTTACCATGACTCTGCAAGTGTAGGGTGTAGGTACAGAAAGGGTAGAATACTGTCATAGAACATACACTGCTTCGGTCTAATTCATTCAACGTTTCATACATAACGGATTCACGGATTGGTTGCCATATCCGCGGATAAAAGAGTAACAACATCAACTGCGTCGATGACACGGTGCTGCTCGTAACCTCGATTAATGCGATGAGACGCCTTGTGCGAATATGCGAGTAGTACTCAAACTCACATTACCTGCTGTGCAATTAAAATTACTGTAACCAAAACAAAAACAAAAAAATGTCTTTCTCTTCAAATTCTATACCTAATTTACATTTACATAGCAAAACTTAAACATTAACATAAAACTAATCAATACACATCGATACTTATACCGCATTTAACACACCCACGTGTAAACCTCAGCACAGGTTCTCCTAGTGAGGTGGTCACGATTTGTGGTTTTCTGGGAATTTATTTATATCTTTATGTAACACAGTACCATTTTACATGATGTGCTTTTTATAAGTATAAATTTGACGGCTTCCGTGGTCGAGGGGTAAGGCTCTCGACTACGGATTCGAAGGTCGCGGCATCAAATCCCGGTGTTCGCAAATAAATTTTATTTAATTAATTTGTGCGTTTCACAATTAATTCATTTTAAAATAATATATAATATATTTGCACACGTTCCAGAGTGGAAGATACTCTCAGTATCGCCCTGGTGAAAGACCACCATTCAGAATTGAAACGTTACTTGAAATGGCTTTTAGCGGTATTTTGTGACCAGATCTGAATAGCCAGGTATTTCCTCACCTTCCTCATCCCCTTCTCCTTCCCTTCCCCAATACTTTAAGCTTCACACAATTCCCCAATAAGGTATGCCATAATATCACTGGCTCCAAATGGTTGGGAGCAGTTGGGACTCTTGTGCGATATTCATATAAAATTTAAAAAAAAAGATAAATTCGCCTCCACCTCAATATCCATTCATCCATCTATCCTGTCGGTGACTGAGTCGGCATCGCGACAGGTTCCCACGTTGTGAGCTCAATTTCTCAGCTGGCCAAGTCCTCCATCGCAACATAAGCAATATTTTGGACTTAGTGTGTGTGTAGTAGGAGATTTTAAAATATTGTCAGTTTATTCGTAATACAGAAAGAAAAAAATCCATCTATCCACCCATCTAACTCATCTACTTATCGATCGATACGAGGATTTTCATACATTCTATCCATTAATATTTGTGGATATTTGTGTTTATTCTTGAATATTTCTGGATATTTGTGAATATTTGTGGATGCTTGTAAATATTTCTGGATACGTGCTGACATATTTTTTCTTTTATTTGATGATTTTGCCACCATATTTTACGATGGCCGTTTTATTTTATGAGTTCTTATCTGCAGTAGGTACTGTTATTTTTTCTCTACATCATACACCTTCCTGCTCTATGTAAAATTCATGTTAAACCCCACCCAGATTTCGTTGTCAAATAAAAAAAATATATATAACGGTGCTTACGGTTGCTATATGTACATGTAAAATATGGCTATCGTATAAAATACGTTTGTGTAACTCAGGTAGGCCACAGTAGTTGAAGATGAGTGAAATAATATAGTTCTACTATATGTAATAAATAAATTGAGTTCATTAGATATCTGTCATTAGCCAAAAGAAACTGTTTAAATGAAATGTTTAAATCTCCGATCAACTTGTGTGTTTCACGTCTGGACGTTTATTGTTCTGTAACGGAATTTAATATTTAATAATAATAATAGTAATTGGATGATTTGTATAGCGCCGTTTATTGTGAAAAGTCGCCTCAGGGGCGCTGTACAAATATTACTTATTATTGTTTACTTAATTATGTACAAACAGATTCAGAAAAACATACTTACATGGCAGGTCGCTTCACATGAAAACAGTTTTATTTGAAAATTTAACCTTTTTTAATTTTTAATTTATTTAATATAAATACATATAGAATACGATCAAGTGAATCAAATACTTGAGTCGGGTCATGTTAGAAGTCGGAATAATAGAAGAGAATGTATGAGACGATTTATGAATGTGAATAAAGCAAGAAGTGTATGCCAAGATCGAGTTGTTTGGCGGTCCGTCCGCTCTGCCTACCCCTGCGGGGAAACGGCGTGATGGTTAGTTAGTTAGTTAGTTACAAGCACTTTACAGAAGGCCGAGAAGATGTTAATGACGATGAGCGTCCTGGAGTTTCAACCACGTCAACAAACGATGAAAACATCGAAACAGTGAAGAAAATGGTTTTGGAAAATCGTCGAATCACTATTAGGGAAGTTGCAGAGGATGTTGGCATATACATTGGCTCATTCCATGCAATTTTTTCGGATGTTTTGGGCATCAAACGTGTGGCAGCGAAGTTTGTTCCGAAATTGCTAAATTTTGAGCAAAAGCAACATCGCATTAGTATCGCTCAGGAGTGGTTGAATGACGTCAACGACGATCCAGTTGTACTCAAAAGGGTCATAACTGGTGATGAAACGTGGGTATATGGTTATGACATCGAAACCAAGGCCCAATCATCCCAATGGAAGCGGTCAGAAGAGCCAAGACCGAAAAAAGCACACCAAGTTCGATCAAATGTGAAGGTTTTGCTCACTGTTTTCTTCGATTACAATGGCGTGGTGAATCATGAGTTCTTGCCAATGGGTCGTACGTTTAATAAGGAATACTACAAGGAAGTTATGCAACGTTTGCGTGAAGCAATACAGCTCAAACGATCGGATTTGTGGAAAAACAAATCATGGATTTTGCATCACGATAATGCACCAGCTCACACATCAATGCTTGTTCGTGATTATTTGTCCAAAAACAACACCGTTATCACGTCTTAACCACCGTATTCACCAGATTTGGCTCCCTGAAACTTTTTACTATTCCCGAAACTGAAGAGACCAATGGAAGGAGAGCGTTTTGCCACAATTGATGAGATAAAGTCAGAATCAAAGAACGAACTGATGGCCATACCGAAAAGCGCATTCCAGAAGTGCTTCGAGGATGGAAGAAGCGCTGGCACAAGTGCATTATATCTGAGGGGGATTACTTTGAAGGGGAGAAAATGGATATTGATGAATAAATGAATACTTTTCGAAAAAAATCGAAATTCACCTTTTCCTTTGAATACACCTCGTATAAGTGACTTTATGTAAGCTCTAACCGGCTAGATAGATAGAACGTGTGTAAGTGTCAAACTTCAACTAGTCTTGAACGCCACAGTAGGGCTCATCACCGGCTTGTCTGATTTTAGAACATCTCCGAAAACTTCACTGTCTCAAGTGTTCTGAAGGGATGTAATTCAAGCTCTACTAGATAGCAATTAAAGCGATTAACGGAATGGTTTTGCTTTACTGATTTCCTGATATCAACAATCTTCCAGTCTGAGATCTAGATGTCATTAGCTAACAAAACGTTGAAGGAATCAAAACGTAGTGCATTTAATAAGTTTGAATACTGAGCATTTGGATAATCAGACCCCAAACTTGTAGTAATAGCCTCCAACTAAATATTTAAAAGCAAAAAAAAAACATACAAAATTTCGGAGTGAATCTTAAAACCATCTTCTTAACTATTCAGAAAATCTTGACCAAGAATAAATAATACGTTTTTAATAATTGAAGATAATATTAACTCTCAAAATAAAACATTAAACTTAAAAGACCCAGAAAAGAAGAAGATAACAAACCAATAAATAATGTCGATTTTTATAATTCTGAAATATTACGGATTTAAAAAAAAAAAAAAAATTGCTACTTTTTTGTTTTTTGTAAAACACAACGGAGACCGTTAAATAGTTTGATAATAGCACCCGGAAATCAGAACGGTTGCTAATAAATAAGTAATATAAAAAAAATCACTTCTGTTACTTATTATTTTTCTGAGACAACATACGGCCGCGTACCAACTCTTATAAAATCGAGTTATTGATGGCACACACAAAGAAAGCGCCGCAGGTGACATTTTTTCTAGGTCAAACATCAATCCAATAAATGCGATTGATTTTTGTCTTTCGGAAAGTCAAACAATTTTTTGTTGCGAAATATTTTGCAATTTTGAAACGGAAATCTTTAAAATGCATCAAACGTTCACGTTACAAACCCGTTTTCTTAAATATTCAAATAATGTTGTCCCTCTGCTGTAGTTGAAAGATCGGTTCTTTTATTTTTAGCGTGAATTACTGCAAACTAGATTTTTATTTAGTCATTTGGGCCTGCGAGCCATACGAAATGAGCTAGTATGCCTAAGAGATCTCAATTAAAAAGCATTCAGTCTACTTTGATCCTTCCTCTGCTAGTTCCACGTCTCTACAACCCTCACACATCCTTCGTAATACCAACAATGTTCACTGCATGAAAGATTCAAAATAGAGTGACTGACGAGAGATTTTTATCTCTTGAGAAATCCATTTTCCGCATGACAGAAATCGCACAACATAAAAGTTAATAATAAAGGGGAAAAAGTATTGCCTACCCTCCATGTACGTGTCGGTGTTTTCAACATGATATTGTTTTTCAGAAAAATAGACAACCCTACCCCCGGGAGTTCCTTTCATACGAGACTTCATGCAATGTACAGTAATAATTTAGTGGACACATATTTATGCTGGAAGAGTTATGAAAATATGATGAAAAATTATAGCGAGGTATTCTGCGTCGTTCCTACCGAGATTTTAACTCGGTTTCGTGGAAATGCTTCATATGCACTCCGAGGAACAAGATAAGAAGAATCTTGTGCGACGGATTGTAAGGAAGAACTGTACATGTTTAAATTGAGGAAGAAATATAATAGGGCGAGCAAAATAATTTAACATATTTCGTTTTTGAAGATTTTGTAGTAATTTATGAAAACGTGAAATTTATTTTATTACGGGGGAGAGGGGCGTCGGAGGGGGATTATTTATTAATTATAAATAATCATAATATTATTACGCAATACGATAAACATAATGATTATAATTTAAAAAAAAAATCCTAACTTAAAAAACTATTAGCCAGCATCTACGCAACAATCCTCAATCTCTATCTTCCAAAGTAAGGACTGTGACTTGGCCTCTTTTTCATGTTAATTTTCTATTTATTTATTCATTTTATTTATTCGGGCCATGTTAGAAGTCGGAATAACAGAAGAGAATGTATGAGGCATTGTATTAATGTGAATGAAGCAAGAAGTGTATGCCAAGATCGAGTTGTTTGGCGGTCCGTCCTATCTGCCTACCCCTGCGGGGAAATGGCGTGATGGTTAGTTATTAATTCATTTTCGGGAAATCGAAAGTTTATAGTTTATTATTCTATACGTGTATTGAGTAGTAAAATAAAACCAATTATGGGTTTCTTCCTCGTGACTTTCCCTAATAAAATAAGATATAAAAATAAATCAATTAATTTATAATTTCTTGAATACATTTATAGTTATTGTGTGGCCTCATTATTAATAAGTGAATAGGAATTACTTTCTTAACATCGCTGCTTTTAATATGTAAATACTGAAATATTTAGAAAGCGAAGCTTTTCTCATCAGGATATACTAAAAAAGGCAATAGACAAACTATAAACATAGAAAGTAATTATTCTGAATTTGCCAACCATAATTTGGAAACAAATCAATCTTTTGACAAAAAAAAGGTTTAATTTTTTTACATAAGAATACAAGTGGCTTTCAATTAGATAAATTTGAATTTAGAATAAGTGTTAATAGGTAATTAAATATTATTAATAATAAAAATAACACAAAAATTATAATCTCTAAAATTTATTTTCACATTAATAACTATATTTAGAATATTAATAACATGAATTCTTATAATAATAACAACTACTATTAAAATTTTTATACCTTGATATTTTCTCGGTTATGTTTATATTTTTAATAAAAAAATCTTTTTTAAATGTGTAGTAATTTTTTATTTTATAATATTTTTTTAACATTTTTAATTAACTTACTTTCATCACCGTTAATTTTGGTTTATTCTTATAATTTGTCTATTCTTATATTATTATTTTCTATGTTTATAAATTGTCATTATTATTTTTTAGCATACTTTGTATCCTGATGAGGAATGCTTCGCTTTCGAAACACGTTGATATTTATATGTTAAAACAGTGGTGTAAACAAAGTCATCCTTATTGATTTATTAATATTTGTAACAAACGAAACAAAAAAAAAACAATAGTGAAACAAAAATATAACTAAAAATCGCTCATGTCACGAACAACTTTTTTATTTTACGGAATTCTTACTCAGGTAGTAATTGAATGTATCGACATAGGATACTGTCTTATAGGTATATACTTATATAATTTCTAGATATAAAGTAAATTAAAATGATAACAAAATTATATGCGACAAAAAGTTACTCATGACAAGTCAGAAAACATCTTTTTAGGGAGCTTTTATATTCATTCAGCTCGCAATTGAAGATGTCTACATTTGATATCATATTTTTGTAATTATTACAAAGTCTATTCAAGCAAGAATTTTGTTTACATTTTGTTTTGCATTGATCCATTTTGAATAGAACATAAGAGCGTGTGGTGCGCGCAGGTACGTTAAACTGAATCTTATCTAGCAACTCCGGGCTTTGGATATTAATTGTTAACTATTTTATACAAGAATAATGCGTCACCTTCCTACACTTAATGAATCAATTTTAAAGTACGAAGCTGCCTCTGCTTGATTCTTAGATCGTTCAAATGACCTGTAACAAAGATTTTTTAGAATTTGTTTCGATTTTGTTATATGCCGTGAAAAAAAAAACAATTTTCATAATTTTAGAGGCAACTTAAAATATTTGCGTGCTTAATGTATTTAATATATATATATATATATGTATTTGCTAGTGTAATTCATAAAATGGAGACCAAATAACTGATGCAAACTTCAGATGACTCCGCACGAAGTAAAGTTGCTTACTAATAGTGATGTTAATAAAAAAAAATGTGTTTTTAATGATGGAACCTCACATTTTAGCAGCTTTATTCGTGATTTGTTGAATCACACGTTGTGCGAGTATGTTCACGATATCTCTGGCCCTATGATACAAATTCGACTCCTGTCTTTAGTTACGTACCAAGAATGATGGTCCCAATAGGATTCCGTGAAAAAATACGACAAAAGAGACATCTGTGAAAAAAATATCTATTTTATTTTACTACATGCTCGGCTTGCTATATCTTCTTCTCTTTTTCGGATCGGGGATCCATCGCATCAACAAGGCGCTTCCAGGCTCCAGGCTCCAGGCGTCCCTGTCCTGTGTTACGTTTTCGGCATCCGTCCATATTAGGTCCAGCATTTCCTTGCACAGCTTCTAAAGTAGCTTCTCCCGCCCTCGCCTGAATGTGATTCCATGAAAAAATCATACGCAAGATATATTTGTAAATAAAATTTCCAATGGATGGACGAAATTCAAGGCTTGTTGCCGAGATTGGATTGCTCACATCTTCGGCTATCTGGCACCGATTCTGCTACGGTTTTTGGTCGTAATATGATTCCGCGAAAAATTCAGACAGGAAGGTATTCGTAAAAAAAAATTCCAATCGTGCATTATGTATCCCGCTCGTATAGGACTTTCTGTCCTAAGAAATGGTTCGTAAAAACATACTACAGAGCTGCAGCGGGAGACGTGCGAACCTTGGGAATTAACAAGCTGCCTAGGTATGCAGCGACTATGAGATTTGTTAATCCCAAATTTGGAAGAGTAATCATATTTTTTTCTGTGATTATCGTACCTCAAGTTGTTATTAAAACAAATTAATAAATAATGCAGATCTTACTTTTTTGTTGCCGTATTTCTAGAATTTGCTAGCAGTGGCAAGTGTATAGAACAGTCTCTTTTGCTAAAATATGCTCGTCATACTCTTTAGCCACAGACAGTTGAATTTCTCGCCGAGTTTTATCTCGTTGCCAGGTTTTGCGATGGGATAAAATTCCCTTAGACCAGGAAAAATTAAAATATACGTATGACGAAGAATTTTTTTTGGGCTGGAAAAAACATGCATTACTTATTAGAGGCAATGCTTTCTGGTGTCACATTCTGGTATTTTTTAATCCAAACGAAAGGATTTTATTTTATCGTATAAATATTCATAAACAATAATTATTAGCCTGAAACACTCATCAAAATTGAAAAAACCTTCCGAGCAAAGATAAATGTCGCCGGCAGGACTCGAACCCACACCCTTCTAATATCCGGTCAGATGCTCTACCATTGAGCTACGTCGGCTTATCGCAAACCATAATGAAGACATAATTTGTCTCGACGCCACCTAGTGAGGGATTTAGCCGTTACAAGCCTTCCTCATACAAATAAAGTTGGTTGTTTACAGGTGAAATATAATAAAAAACCGTAATTATTGAATGAAACACTAGTATATATTGATTAACTTGGCGGGTTTGCGATAAGCCGACGTAGCTCAATGGTAGAGCATCTGACCGGATATTAGAAGGGTGTGGGTTCGAGTCCTGCCGGCGATATTTATCTTTGCTCGGAAGGTTTTTTCAATTTGGATCAGTGTTTCAGGCTAATAATTATTGTTTATAAAAATAATTTTTACCCTTTGCGCTATGCACAAAAATCTTGTCTTAAAAACTTTAGTTTATCAATTAATGTATAAATATTCGTTTGAACTCCTACTGAGATATGCCACGAACCGCTACTGCTTATAACAGAATGTGAGCACTATGAGGTAATATGAAGTAATAATTCCGCCACAAAATAAATTATTCCTAGTAAGTGTATGATGACAATGGTAAAGCTATTAGGGCATAGCGCACTTAAGGTGAAATATCGCTTAACTGTGGCATGTAAATGACTAGTTATTTTTACTAATACTTAGCCTTTGAATACAATTGTAACGCTGTACCATATAATCACCGAGACTTAGAGGTTACCAGGGGTGAAAATATACGTTTTTTTTCGATTCAATACATATTTTTTCATTTAGTTAATAAAATTTTACGAAGCTAATAAGAAAATTTGTAATGTTTTTCTTAGTCCTCCTCACTCGGGGCTCCTGTACTGAGGCGGACTGTATTTTATTTTAAAAAAACTGTTTGTTTGTAAGCTCCTATGAAGTTCTTTTCAAGATGTTGGATAACTTCTTATCTTTGATTTATTTGAGCCAGGTTTTGATTTGATTTTTGAAATAATGTTAAAGTTAACACCAGTAATATAGCATCACGTAACAACGTAATATATAATTCGCTAGTTTAGTGTGAAATTCATTGCAGTAAAGAAAAAAAAATTAAAATAAGGTTCAATGACAAATTTCCACAGCTTCAATTGCTCCCTCTTTAAATGATAATACTGCACAAGAGTCCTAACTGTTCTCAACCATCTGGAGCTAGTGAGACTATGGCATCCACAATTGGGGTATATTGTGAGGCAGAAGGTATAGGAAAGCAGATGAGGAAGATGAAGGTGGGGAAGTGCCTGGCTATTAAGATCTCTTCCCTAAACACGGCTAAAGCCATTTCAAGCAACGTTCCGATTCTGAATGGTGATCTTTCACCAGGGCGATACTGAAATTATCCACCACTCTGGAACTTATTAACTACCCATCATGTCGTTTCTCCGCAGGGGTAGGCAGAAAGGACGAACTGTCAAACGACTCGTACTTGGCAGACACTTCTTGTTTCATTCACATTCATACATCGTTTCATACATTATCTTCTGTTAGTCTGACTTCTGATATGGCCCGACTCAAGTATTTGGTTCACTTGATCGTGGCAGGTCTTCCTAGGGCGTCTCCGACTTCTTCTTCCATTCATTCGTTCTGCATTCCCTAATCATCTAAGCGTCCCTTTTTTAATCGAACTAATTACGCTTACATCACCCTTGCATTCTTTGAGAATCTCAACATTTTTTTTTCACTATGGAACCTGCGGCAAAAATAAATGTTTGTGAAAAAATACAAATTAATCAGGTTAAATTTACTTGCCCACCCCGGGAATTGAACCCGCGACCTCCTGATTCACAACCGAGGATTGTAATCACTCAACCGCGGAGGCCGTCCCTCGTTGCAATTAGAAAAACACTTTGGTTTTGCGTACTGGTGGATATTGTGTTCACGATGAAACTCCACATAATGTAATAATTAATGGTAAAACGCAGCTTTTAAATATGATGCATTTAAATCTGTTCGTTGTTTTGATGTCATATATGTATGAAACCAAAACGTAAATTAAATAAAATAATATTTATATTCAGCTAATTTTTTTACAATTGTATTTTATATAAGTCTTACAAAACTGAGTATGTTCAGTTTGATTGTAAGAAATGTGTAATTTTTTTACGTATTTATTTGATTAATGTTTTCGTAAAATTGCAAGCACAATATCGCTTTTTTAAAAATTTAATTTAATAACGTTATTACGCTACTTATATAGGCCAGACGGGAAGGGTTTTCTGAACTAGATTAAAAAACATATACGATGTTATAATAAGAAAAGTATTTTTTTCAGAATTCACAGAACAGCTCTTAGTGAATAATCGCACTATAATTACGCTGCAACGAGCCTAAACCCTTACATATTGAAAGGGAAAGGGTCTTAGATTAAATTTACGTGAACAATTGCAGATTAATAAACGATCGACTGATTCTAATATAACATTAAATAATAAAGTAATAAAAATGATTTATTGCCCACTTCTCAGTTTGTCAAAAAACGTCATTTAAATGCGGGGAAAACACATTATAAATGTAAGTACCTCGCAGAATAGAGAATTTTTTTATTTTCTAACAAAATCGGTTTTACCGGTAAACACCGTCTAAATTAGAATTGGGTGGGAGTAGATAAAATAATATAGGTAAGTCGTCAAAATGTGGCCTAACCACAATTTTTAAATGTCCTTGATCGCCGAAACAACTGTCACAATATTAAAAAAAAGCTAAAATATCTCCATAACTTAATGATAACATTATTAAAATTAAAAAAAAAAAATGTGTCCTAGGAATTAAACACAAAAACAATTAATACAATATCGAACGAAATATGTTTTTCCTTCACTTAATTTAACCAATATACAACAACTGTTTTGTTATATTCTGATTTTGAATATTTTTCATTAATATATTTTATGGTTTTTCGTACGTTAATACATTTTCTCGATCTTCTTCCCCTCACCCCTTCAAGCAATTTTGACTCTTGTGTTAATATTGAAATAAATACTGTTAAAAACCTCTTTAAGAAAATTGTCCTTAAAGCATTTTTATTTATTTTGTTTTGCAGAACATAGTAAATGCTCATGAAAAACAAAACACTTTTATTTATTTTTTTGAAGAACATAGTAAATCGACAAATTGACAGCCTCCATGGTCGAGGGGTAAGGCTCTCGACTACGAATCCGAAGGTCGCGGATTCAAAAACCGGCGTGCACAAGTAAATTATATTTAAATTATTTGTGCCGTTTCACAATTAATTCATTTAAAAATAATATATAGTATATTTGCGCATGTTCCAAAGTGGAAGATACTCTCCGTTTCACCCCGGTGAAAGACCACCATTCAGAATTGAAACGTTGCTAGAAATGGCTTTTAGCTGTGTTTGGTGACCAGATCTGAATAATCAGGAATTTCCCCACTTTCCTCTCGCCCTTCTCCTCCCCCTCCCCAATACTTTCTGCCTCACAACATTCACTAATTGGGGATGCCATAGTCTCATTGGCTCCAGACGGTTGGGACCATTTTTTTTTCATATAAAAAAATTAAATAAAAAATGCTCAAGAAATACAAAACTTTTTCATTTATTTAACGAGTTGGTATGTATGCGTTCCACCCCCCTCTGGACCTGTATGCCACCACTGCTTCCACATTATAAATAATTTCCGATATTTCCTACGTATATCTCTTCCACCCTTAACGTAACGGTCATATAAAGACACGACCCCTTTGGTGACAGAGATTAATGCCTCCAACCCTGAAAGCCTCCGATAATACCCTCGAGCGTTGGTCGTTTTAATACTGCCTCAGCCTACAATATTATAAAAACCGAAATACATTATCATGGAGGTACTATTTGTATGCAGAATTTTTAACCCCATCCCCTCGGACGTGAGGAATTGATAAAACGTTCCCAAATATTAGTCTCGTTTTCAAAGGTACCTATTTATCACAGGCTGTCAGATTTTTTCAGATTCTCTTAGATTTGTCGAGACGAAGTTGACCTCGCACGGATTAAAAACATTTTTTTATTCGGGTCAGGGCTATTTAATTTTAATATTCAAAACGCTTTTCGTAACAAGGTAACTAATTTTGTACACTGCGTCACAGATAACATTTTTTATTTTGTGAAAATTAAAAAAAAAATCTTTTCCTCTTTTCATTAGGATAGCCTACAAAAGGATAAAGGTTAACATGGTCATTTTGGCAGTTTACAACTTAAGGACTGTAGTCTAAAATAACTCGGCCATATGTCGACTTTCTCTTTCTCGTTTCCCACCAATACTTTCAAAGATTTTCGGTTAGGCTTTCTCAATAATGTTGTAAGGATATTGCAGATTTGAAGCTTCTTTGCTTCTTGGTACCTTATCCTCTGAGGCTGGCAATCATCAGAGCGATTTTCCCCCTACTAGTTACATATCAGAGCGAATTTACACGATTTCTACTCACGAAGGTTTTGAAACCATGAGTTATAGAATTCTTATAGTTTACAGAGTCTCTCATAAAATATTGATTATTTTATTTGAACAGTTTCAAACAGTTGTTCAATTTGACTAAGGTCAGCTACATTTGCAAGCCTACTTGATTCAAATTAGTTTTTCTAAGTACTTCTATACCTGCATTTTGCTTGCTTCTACCTTCGTTTCAATATTTTAGTTCAGTTTTAAGTTTTCATACAGCATTTCATTTCAACACAAGAAAAGAGAAAACAATAAACTCTTCTTAGTTGAAAGCTGTCTCATATCTACTCTACAAACTAGTTTCTTCATTAAGATGAAAATATCATCTTAATTCCAGCCCTTATTTCTAGGGATTCATCGTTTGTCGTCAACCCAAGTTACTAAGTATTTATATATAGAGAATCGTGTTTTAGTTGCTCGTTGTAGATCTCTGAACTTTCCGAAGCTTTTTAAGGCTACAATAATAAGTTTTGTTAAGAAAACATTTATTTTAAGTCCTTATTTGTTAAATTAATTTCGCACAGAGGTGAAACTTGGCACAAGGCTTTTAAAGTTATCGCCTGTTAGAAAAATAGGTTCAAACTGTAAGTTATTATGAAATATTTTACCTGGATAAAGTAATGGTATTTACGGAATGTACTGTTTAATATGGCCTGTGAACTTACAACTGTTTTTTACCCACAATATTCAAAATGCTGCCATGGGTAATTATTACAAAATTGCCAAATACATGTATACAATATATACAACAGTAAACTGATAATGTTAAATATAATAGTTGACTTGTAGAAACAGATGTTTTATGTAAAAGTAGTTATATTACAACCTGCTGATATAGTAAAAATCATATTTGTTTTATAATTTTATGTATTTATCAGTTATTTGTAACAATTCCCGAAATACGGGAATAACTTTCCATTTAATCCTCCACACAGCATCCCCAAAGATGATATAGGCCTTGAGGGAAATTATTTCCTCCTTGGTCTCCTGTGTGGAGTTACTGTAAAAAAAAAAAAAAATTCCCGTAAGAAAGGCGGTTGTATTAAAAAAAATCCATCATTAATGAAATTTAAAAAAAGTTGTTTTTGTAAAATATTTTAAATAATTTAGAAATTAAAAATTGCTAGAAAAAAAACTTGAAACACTTTAGTGAATAATTATGACAACACTCTTTTACGAAATTACGAAATCTTAATAATTTTTAGACAAATAACAAATATTGTTTTAATAAAAAACCTTTTTTTTAAATCGATAATAAAAAGCTTTGTTTCTAGCATCACATTCTTCAGATATAAACATATCTGCCTGGTATGTGAAAATTCATGGTAATCGTAATTATACCTTTTTGATATTTTTATAATATTATTTAATGACTATTATGTATCAATACAACAAAATTGTTCTAATGTTTTCATATGTGATTATTGTTATTTATTGTTGTATTATATAAAATTGTTGAACTATGCTCCATCTGACAAGTAGTAGCTGAGTGGGTACAAATCACCATTTTATTAAAATTAATATTATACATACAGTTAAAAAAAATAAAACACACAATCGCTTCTGTGTTTCCTCTTTCCTACAACATGGGTCTCTTCAAGACTCAGGTTCACTCCTTTATATCCCCTAAATATCACATAGCATATGAGGGAAATTAATTTTTTCAGTGCATCCGGATGAAGTAACAGTATTTAAAATATTAATCTAGATGAATGTCCTCATATGTTAATTAATTTAAATTTAAATTAGTATTCACCCAAGCCACTGCAATCCCCTGCTTCGTTCCCAAAGACAATACACCGGTCACATAGTACAGTAATTCGAATGCATACTCCAAGATTCCCGGAAAAGCAATTCCTGATTTTGAGAATCCCTTTGAATTGAATCAGAGTGCCAATGCATTGCGTTGCCGCCTTGTGACAATATGTTTGTAATCAGAACCATGATCAGATTTCACTATCCCGTGGCTAGTAGTTACGTCTAGTCTTTTACATATCAATAAGATTGGCTTGCACTCATCAGGGCTAAATTTTTGGTTCTGGTGCGTAATGATTTTAATAACGAAAATTATGATTTCTTCTTCTTTTAGTGTGTTCTTAAATATTCCCCTTTGGGAAGGAGATGATTTAAATAGGTATACGTATATATATATATATATATATATGTGTATTTTATTGATTCTGTTACGGTTTGCATAGCGTCCGGGAGCAATCAGACCATTCCATAGACCTATTGTGCTATCTCCCATTTTACATTATTTCTTTGACAGTAGTCCGGTCCCTTTAGTAAAGTTCACCAGGTTTATCATTCGGCCATGTCTCTAGGTCCCATAATATGTCTTTCCAGGTAGCTGAGCCTTATTTTCACGAAGGCCGGATATTGGCACCATGGTGAATTGGAGTCTCTTCATCCTCTTCACATTTCCTGTATTTATTGGTGTTTTCCACTTCCAGCAGCTGCATGTTTCTCCTGAGGTGGCACAGTGTCCCGTTAGTACTATCAGTTACCTCATGGAGTATGTATTCAGTAGTTATTTGATTTGCCTAGAGTTTCAATAAATAACCAAAAAATAAATAGTTTATAGGTTTTCCTTCTCTGCCTACGTTTTTAAATGATTTTTTTCTTTTATTTTACAAATATTCACAATATTTTCTAAAATACTTACCTCTGCCTTATTCCCTTGTTACTTGTGAAACATAACTTATAAACCATTTTCTCTTCCCACAATATACACGATCAGGATTCGAAACGTATCCACACAGTTGATGAAAATCTTTTACATGATTTATTTATAATAAGGATTAGGTACTTGTATGTTTATGTGTAATTTTGAGAAAAAAAAATATTTACGTAGATGTGGATTCACTAATTAAACATTGCTTGCACAAGACACCCACAAAAACAGAATCAAACAAAAAAACTGAATATGAAAGACTGATAACAAATAGCATGACCTCAATGTTTAAAAAATAATAAGAAGAAAATTACAATTTCTATTACAATCTTCGGAGCACATACGTCAGATGGGAATGCTGTCCTTATTCTATCTGTATTTAAATGGAAGATAATCTAAGGAACTAGCGTCATTGATCCCATCGGAATGGGTGTACATTCGGGAAACGCGCCAAACGCGCGTCCAACATTTGTACATAGCTGACATTTGTCACATGCTCGGGTATGGAATGATCAGCCAGCCTCTCTGTTTCCTTCCTTCTACAACAAGAGACAGGTTCACTCCTTCCAACTTTATAAAATACCCTCCCCACAACGTCACCAAAGCTGATATAGGCCTTGGGGGGATTTAGTTTCTCCCGGACTTCCCGTGTGGAGTTACCATAAAAAAGTATTGATTTTTGGAAATAACTGTAGACAGACAGCTTATGAAATTCATAAACATTCATCAGCGCAAGCTGAAAGCATTCTTCTAAATTTTTTCCGGTTATTTTTCCCCTCTTATCTCGAAACACACCCTTGCATAAATAACTACCCCTAATGCAACACCTCGCTACAGTGGAAAGCAATCTGTCATCGATACATGTTACATAATCGTTTTCCACCCTTAGTAATATCACCTTTACGCCGTAAATTATTCAATATGGGGTCCTAGGTAAGGAAATAATTTTCCGCTCCATCACCTTATTTACCACATATTAGGTCAGGAAAAATAAAAATAAAACGCTAAAAAATTTTGGCTACATATCGCCATATCGTTAAAGAATCCTGAAATATAAAATTTATGTTTGATGAAAGAGACACTTTGTTTTTAACCACTAATTAATTTTTATGTAATTTCTTCAAACGATTGGTTTTCACTTTGTGGCGTCATTTTTAATAAATGAATTAAATAATATACTTTGTATTCACCACTTTGATAATATAAAGATATCTACATGTTTCGAAAGCGATGCTTTCTTCATCAGGAGTAAAAATGAAAATAATAATAATAATTAATCGATATATATTATTTTATTTTTGACGGCCTCGATGGTCGAGGGGTAAGGCTCTCCACTACGAATCCGAAGGTTGCGGGTTCAAATCCCGTCAATAAGTAAATTTTATCTAATTAATTTGTGCTATTTCACAATTAATACATTTAAAAATAATAAATAGTATATTTGCCCTGGTGAAAGACCACCATTCAGAATTGAAACATTGTTTGAAATGGCTTTTAGCCGTTTGGTGACCAGATCTAATTAGATAGCCAGGTATTTCCTCACCTTCTTCTTCCCCTTCTCATTCCTCTCCCCAATACCTTCAGACTCACAACATTCCCCAATTGGAGATGCCATAATCTCACTGGCTCTAGACGGTTGGGAGCAGTTGGAACTCTATTCATATATAAAAAAAATAACTTGTAGATGTCTTTATATTACGTAAGCGGTGAATACAAAGTATACTATTTAATTAATTAATTAATTTAAATGTATTTACCAACCGGTTAGGATTGGCTGTTATAATATATTGTCAAGCGAACATGGTTAGTAAATAAAATTGAATAAATCCGTGGTTTAAAACAAAGTGTTTGTTTTACTTAATAATATTCAAATCCACAAATTCTAATGTTAAATACTTGGCCGAGTGATCATCACCCTAGTCTGCAGGTTTCGAACGCTTTATGTAATTTATTTGTCCTATTATACATACAATTAAGTGCAACAATATATAGTAGGTATATTTACGGCACGTTCCACTGTTAGATACTCACATCATCTCCCCTGTGAAGGTCCAAGATTCACGTTGCTTGAAAAGGTTTATGCCGTATGTTTATATAATAGTCAGATACCTACTTCTCAACCATCCTAGTCCCCGTTTCCATCTCTACCTACTCCTTTCAGCATCACAACATATTCCAATAGGGGATTCCATGGATCCATTATTCCGCTGGCTTCGGGCAGTACTCTTATGGGGAACCTATTCGTGTAGATACAAATAAATAAAAAATGCTTAACGTGTTAAAAAAAAGGTTTACACTGTTAATGTATTGTGGTGTTTTGTATGAAAATATTTGATTTTTTTAAGGAAAATAATTTCCCTCAGGGACTAAGTCATCTTTGAGGATGTTGTGTGGAGGGACTTTTTAAGGAGAGGAAGGAGTGAACATGGGTCTAAAAGAGATTTTTTTTATGCGAGAACCACATAAGAGACCAAGCTGCTCCCGAACGTCAGCAGCCAGTGAGACTATGGCATCCCCGATCGGGGTTTGTTATGAGGCTGAAGGTAGTGGGGGGGGGATGAAGATGGGGAAGAGAAAGGCAGGTTAGTACCCGGCTATTCATATTTAATCACCAAACACGGCTACAACCATTTCAAGCAACGCTTCGATTCTGAATGGTGGACTTTCACCAGGGCGAAACTGAAAATATCTACCACTCTGTAAATTATGTAGGAGGGAGGAAACACATAGTTCATCAAATCATTCAGGCTATTCACGGCCGGGCTATTGAATTCAAGAATGAGTCGAAGTAACGACACGTTCTCATGCGACAAATTTAACGTCAATCGTCAATATTGGACGCGTGTTTGGCGTATTTCCCGACTACGCACCGATGCCGAACGGATTGATAACGCCAGTTCTTCAAATCATATTTAATTGTAATACCGGTAGAACACGGCCAGCATTCCCACCTGACGCCTGTGCTATATAGATTGCAATTCGTCTACTAAGATAGGGGAATCTGTCAATCGGACAGCCCGATTCTACATAGAGTCAATAAGTTCATTTCTGTGTTGAAGTTTAAATAAATTTTAAGAATCAAGTGAAACAAAACTCTCATAAGTCTACTTCATTCTCACTTATAATCACAATACTCTAAGATATATGACACATCGAGAAAAAATATTAGAAAACAAATATTTAAACAAAATTATTTAAGTAACTACTCAGAGGCATTCTTATTCTATAATTAGGTAGGAAAAATAAATAGAACTTCTTATCAAAATCCACGATTTCCTACCTCATAGATATGGCCAGAATTAAATATTGTTTTTTCTGAAAGCTTAAAGTCTCTTGAAGGTTTATTAAAAGTGTAAGTATTTTATTTATAGTTTTTGTTTGAGCAATGAAGGAGTATAGGAGTTTGCGCAACATGATGACGCCAAGTCAAACAACATACATGTTAAAATATAAATAAAAGGTATGTAACGATTCATATACAAACTACTTTAAAACATATATGTAAATATACGGTGTGTATCAGGACGTACCTCACAAATTTTAACCAGTGTATGCTGAGTTTATTTCTAGTAAAAAATCTAGATTGAATTTTGGTAACTAACTAACTAACTAACCGAGGAAGGACCGGCAAACAACTCGATCTTGGCATACACTTCTCGCTTCATTCGCATTCATACATCGTCTCATACATTCTCTTCTATTATTCCAATATCTGACATGTCCCGACTCAAGTATTCGATTCACTTGATCGTGTTATGTCTTCCTCAGGCGTCCCCGGCTTCTTCTTCCATCCAGATTCGCGTCATACATTCTTCTTACACTCCTTTCTTCGTTCATTCGCTCCACAAACCATCAAAGCGTCCCTTTATTAATCTTACTCATTACGCTTACATCAGCCTTGCATTCTTTATGGATTTCATTATTTTTCACACGATCATACATGGTTTTACCACACATTCATCTCAGAGATCTCATTTCTACGGCATTCAGTTTACTTTCATCCTTCCTCTGCCAATTCCATGCCTCACTACCATACATCAGGGTTGGTATCAGCACTCCATTGTGGACTGCTAGCTTCGCTTCTTTGGACAACTTTTTGGTAGCGCCTACCGCGTTCAGTCCTCCGTTAATGGAGTTTCCTGCATTCACCCTTCTTTCAATATCCGTATCAGTCTTTCCATCTATCGTAAACATACTTTTCAAATATACAAACTCATCGACCTGCTCCTCCGATCCGAACAGCCGGGTACTTCCCCAAATTCCTCTTCTCATTTCCTTCCCCTACCCACCAACTTTAAGCCTCAAAACATACTCCAATTGGGAATGCCATAGTTTCACTGGCTCCAAACGGTTGGGATAATTTGGGGCACTTGTGCGGTACTCACATAAAAAGAGTATTAGGGACTGATTACGAAAATAAGATATTAAACTGAAAAATAAAACTACTCCTAGCACCAGTATGTATTACACTTATGAGCAATCATTGCAGGTTTATTTGCAGGCGATAAAATTCCAACTAACTCTGTTATTTACCTAATGCATTCCTTAAACGTCCATTTATTACGTTGTAATTATGGGTATTTCCGGAATATTGCAATAAAAATAACTTTCATTTTAAATACTATGTCATTGGGAAAACGTCAAGCGAAGCGACTGTCATTGTTCAGTCATAGTTAACCTGAAACTCCCCTCATTAAAAAGCAATAAAAGCTTAAGGAGGTTACAATGGGAGTGCAGGTTTCTACCAGGTTTAAATATCAGCACTTTCATTCTTTGTCTTGTTGTCCTCGCAGCCCATTACTGCCCGCATGCTAAATGCTGAGTAATGAAAAAAAAATCCACACATATTATCGACATCCTACATCATAATTACTTCTCTATATACGTAAAATGAATACCTTCTCAGAAGCAAAAGCATGGCAATAAATCATGATTAATAAATTGACCAACCCTGATGTATGGCAGTGAGGCATGGAATTGGCAGAAGAAGGATGAAAGTAAACTGAATGCCGTAGAAATGAGATCTCTGAGACGAATGTGTGGTAAAACCATGTATGATCGTGTGAAAAATATGCAAGGCTGATGTAAGCGTAATGAGTAAGATTAATAAAGGGACGCTTAGATGGTTTGGGCATGTGGAGCGAATGAACGAAGAAAGGAGTGTAAGAAGAATGTATGACGCGAATGTGAATGGAAGAAGAAGAAGAGGACGTCCGAGGAAGACATAGCATGATCAAGTGAATCAAATACTTGAGTCGGGCCATGTCAGAAGTCGGAATAATAGAAGAGAATGTATGAGACGATGTATGAATATGAATGAAGCAAGAAGTGTATGCCAAGATCGAGTTGTTTGGCGGTCCGTCCTCTCTGCCTACCCCTGCGGAGAAACGGCGTGATGGTTAGTTAGTTAGTTAGTTAATAAATTGACATTTCGGAGAAATCAGTCTTAGCATGAGGGCTTTCAGGTTTCAGGAACAACTTAAAGTGTTACCATTACTTAACCGCAATACAAATGCTATTACAGTATTCTTAAAAAGACGGTTTAACCTAGGAAATTTATTGCATTATAACTAACTAACTAACCATCACGCCGTTCCCTGCAGAGGTAGGCAGAGAGGACGGACCTTGGAATACACTTCTTGCTTCATTCACAATCGTACATCGTCTCATACATTTTCTTCTATTATTCCGACTTCTGACATGTCCCGACTCAAGTATTTGATTCACTTAATCGTGCCATGTCTTCTTCTTCCATTCACATTCGCGTCATATATTATCTTTACACTCGTTTCTTCATTCATTCGCTCTACATGCACAAACCATCTATTATTATCATTATTGTAATTTAGTTATTTATCGTAGTTTCGATTAAACGGTAATTTTACGGAATTTATAATATAGCAGTTAAGTAAATATTAATAAATTCTCCTCAAACCAAGTAATATAATAATTAAAAAAAATAAATTAAAAAAAGACTGAATAGATATTCCAAATTTTATTCCATCAGGAAAGGGAAGGGATTGGGATAACACAATTCAAACAAATAAAATTTACTTATGCACTCTGGACTCATAGTCATGGATCGTAACCACTCAAACACGGAGACCGTCAAAACATAGTTCATGTTATACTTAAATTGGCGGCATGCCTAACTCGCCCGCCGCCCTTATAATTTTGGTTTCTTACCCTTGCACGTTAGGGCATCTCTAAATATTATTTGCTGTGTGGTTATACCTTAGAGGGCATTAACAATGATGTAAAACAATATTCATATTGAATTTATCCGATATTCAGTAGGTGTTTAATCATCTTTCAGGAAATTCTGCCTATATTCATAGAGTTCTTACGTAGGTACTCATCCCCAATTCATATTTGTATTTAATTTTTTTTTAAATATAAACATAATCGCAAGAAAGAATTTAAGACTGTTGTAAGTGCAATAAACTAGATAAATAAGGGGACACTTGAATGGTTGAACATGTAGAGCAGAAAACCAAAAAATGAGTATCACGGAAATATATTATTAGGTGAAGGTGAATGACGAAAGAAGTAGACGATGCCAGAAGCATGGCGTGATTAAAGACGTATCGGTACATGGAAAAATTAAAAATAACAAAACAGTGTACGAAAATAAATTATTCAAGCAAATGCGCAGCGCTTTCGGAAGAATTTTCAGATTCTTTGAAGAATTATGGTTTTCGCATGACGGTCCCACTATCTGTCTACTGCCACCCACTTGTTGACGAATGGGGCCCATCCCTGGACCCTGAGGTACGCTCTTTCTCCCCTGAAGGGTGTCCGCTTGTGGCATTACACCCTGTATCTATATATTTTTTTAAAAGAAACATATGTTTATATCGGAATGGAATAAAAACATCAGGAAACATCACAATAAAATGTTTAATAATACATGCTTTTTATACCCGAACGGTATTTCAAGTTCACACTGCAACGTACGCCTTGTAAAAACATTATTCATTAATATATTATTCGGGCGCCTTTCGACACCGAGCCTCTCGCCCCTAATTACCCTTACAGAAGGAGGGGTGAAGGGTATTTAAAGTGCATTTTTCCGAAGCAATCATTAGTATCGATCGTTACGCGGTGGAGTCAACTTCTAAGTCATCCCCAGTGCTTCTATTTTTATATATTTTTCGTTCAAAGACGAATAAAAAGGACGATTTAAAGTGAAAGTTTTGAAACAGTATAAAGATAACAGAAAAAATAGTGTATTCATAATCTGTGCAATGGGATCAACCTGGTTGAATGGAGTATACCATAAGTTCACCGACCCTCCAGCGTCCCCTACGAGAGAGGAGCCCGTGTTGGAGGCACACAATGAAATTCCGAAAAACGGAGTCACTCCAATGAAGAATGGCGAACAGGAAGTCCTTCCCTCCCAGCCGAACATGATCCGAGAACAGACTTTGGAGCCGCGGAGCCCCTTGAAGAAGGCCAGTAGGGATTGGCTAAACGCAGCTTATCGAACGAGCCGGGCCCGGGCCAGTCAAAGGGCCACGAAGCCTTACAGGATAGAGAAGAGGGACACCAAAACGCATCAAATTGAAGACCTTTAAATTAGTGTTTGATACATCATCCATCCAAGACCTTGCATCTTCCAGTGAAGTTCTTTGCATCAAAGATTCCGTGTGCTGTAATATTCGTAAAAAAATATATTGTACTATTTTCCCTGTATCGGAGATTCGTACAAAATTAAAAATCATTTCCGTTTTATAGAAATGTTTAATCTCTATTTAGCGGTTTTTAAAAGTATTTTTCATTGAACTGTATATGACTGAATATATTTTTTCATATTTTCTCAAAATTTTATGAATTTATTTTATATGGAACCTGTTTCAAAATTACATAAATCTCATTTCAGAAAAGTAAACAAAAAATATTTAATTATTATCAAAATGATTACAGTTTTTTTTTTAACAAAAAGCTTTCTTGATTTTATGTATTATATACATATTAATCTTTTTTTTTGCCAGCACTTGACCATTTAAATATTTAATACTTAAGATACTTTTTTAAATGTATTTCACAATATTTTGTATTATACTTTGAAAACTTTGTAGTCGTTTATTTATAATGTTACTTAATTTTTAATTCCATTAAAAATGTAAATTGTCTCATTAATATGCTTGAAATCAATCATTAGTGGCATATTTATATGTACATCCCACTTCATAAATAAAATATTTTTACTGTTTATTTTTACTCTTTTTATTTAATTACTACTTCCTTATTATTTTACACAGTATTGTACATACCCCATTGCCAATGGAGTCAAACCATGTTATTTTTAAAGATTTCAAGTAATTGTATTGGAATAAATACTGAGCAGTAACTTTGCAGAATGTTGCGGGTTCGATTCCCGATCAGCGAAAAACGGATCAATATGGACATGTTCTTTTAATATATTCGCTTCTACAACTACGGTAAGACATAAAATATAAAAAAAGTTCTATGTAATCTTTCACTCAGAGTGCGACTGAAATCTTTTTAATTTCTGTTGTTTTTTCGGCTTCGTGATTCATTTGGGATGTGTCAATATTATCTTCTTCAATGATTAAATATTTTTCTATTTAAAAACATTATGTTTATCGTATTGCGTAATAATACTATCATTATTTTGAATTAATAAATAATAACTCTCCGAAGCCCCTCTCCCCCTTAAGCACCTTAGCTCTTCAAACTAGAAGTCGTGGGTCTGAACGACCAAAGATGCTATAAATTTCTGACATTTTTATACTTTTATTATTTTTTTTTAATCTTCCATTTTGATACTTTTATTATCGTTTCCAAAATATAATTTGTATTGAAATTCGTTACCTTATCGTTTCCAAAATAGAATTTGTATTGAAATTCGTTACCTTATCGTTTCCAAAAGATAATTTGTATAGAAATTCGTTACCTTATCATTTCCAAAATATAATTTGTATTGAAATTCGTTACCTTATCGTTTCCAAAATATAATTTGTATTGAAATTCGTTACCTTATCGTTTCCAAAATATAATTTGTATTGAAATTCGTTACCTTATCGTTTCCAAAATATAATTTGTATTGAAATTCGTCACCTTATCGTTTCCAAAATATAATTTGTTTTGAAATTCGTTACCTTATCGGTTCCGAGATAATTCGGTAAACAAGTACTTTTGAAAAGTATTATAAAGTCAAAGGTAAGAAAAAAAACTAACCTTAAAATCTAACCTAACCTAGTTATTATTATCATATCACCGAGACATTCTTTCAAATATGTGAGCTATTCTAGACCTAGAGTCTTAGGACGTCGACAGTGAGATATATGCAAAATAAATCAGTATTGAATACTCATCAACCTTTCAATATGGTCAAAGGCTGTTGTTTCTACGCGCCTTGCATTGAAATGTCAATATCCAATTACCTGTTGGGGAACCAAAAGGCTACGTGACAATTCTGATAAGTAAGTCTGAAGTAAAGAATTTTGGATTTGGCATTAAAATTTATGGTTGGAATAAAAATGTATTTGAATTATTTATGGAAACTCATTTTTTAATGCGGTAGTCATTTGAAGCCAATATTTTATATTTTCCTCCCAATAATACAGTATTGACTTGTGGAAAAAGTCAACAGATGTAGCATATAAATAAAAATCGGATGGGTATATCCGAGACACTATCTAAATATATACAAATAAATTCGGGTAGAATCTTACAGTCATGATAAAAAGACGGCAACCAAAAATATATAGGAATTAATTGAATACGATATTGACAGTTTTCAGTTATCGAAGTATGATACCGGTAAAAAAGACGGAATAGATTGGGGTAGCTATAGTTCAGTGGATTAGTACCAGCAGCTACCGTTATCGTTTTATCTTCAGTCACTTTTCGGTTTCATGTTTCGTTTTGAGAGTTGTTCATATTTTATTTAATGATTAATTTATTTTCTCTAAATAGCTCACAATTCTCGGCTTTCTCGGGAGTTGACTGAATTAAAAACTTGATTACGTGGTGTTTTGCCAAACACAATAAGAAAATAACATTATAATTATGAAGATTGATAGAAAATTGTTTATACGATAGGGTAGTAGAGCCTTTTCTTTTTTTTTGCAATTTATAGCCTAGATCTTCGTCTGAATCTAAAATTTTGTGAAACTTTTTAAAGAAATTGGTCGCTAGTGTGGAGGATCGTTAAGGTCCATTTTTCAAATAAATTGGACTTGAATTTATAGTTAGTCTCTCATAGTTAGACTAACTTAACCCTTTTAGAACTGAAATAAAATAGTAAAAAAAATGGTAGTAATAAAACACATCGTCGCCAACAGCACAAACGGACGTAGCTCATATTTAGCAAATTTCCAGGTAAGTAAAAAAACATTTTTTTTTGCCGGATTCTAATACTTTTTTTATGTGTTTCCCTAATGTCGTAATGAAAAATGCTTTGTTGAAACCCCATTCGCGAAATATGCAATAAAATGTATAATAATCCGCCGAAAAGAACAGTTTTTTTTGCTCTCTTAAAATTTTGCTAAATATGAGATACCATCTGAACGAGTAGCTAAATATGAGATACTGTCTGAACAAATAGCTAAATATGAGATACCGCCTGAACGAGTAGCTAAAATTCAATAAAACATAGCGTGAAATCGATAACTGCCACTTTTTATTCGCTCTAAATATGTAGGAAAAAAAACTACAAATCCATGTTTTAAATACACACCATAAGAAAGGGTCAAGCCACAATTAAACTGAATGGAAAATATTATTTTAATATCCAAAGCCCCTTTTCATGTACAAAAATAATTGATCCAATTGCTTACAGGAAAAGCAGAAAAATCACTTCCTTTGAATTATTAACACTGTTTATTTTTAAGTGTCCAATTAAAAAAAAATCACAACTACTTATTTCGTCGTTCAGAAGCAAGCCTTTGCTTTGATTAATCTAGAATAAACTGCTCTAATAAATACATCTGTTTTTCTGTCATCAAATTTTACTGGAATTTGAATACATAATTTGCTTGACGAAAAATGGTTCAATTAAGTTGATTGCAAAATTATTCCTCGGGTTATCGTCGACCAAAGAAACATTTACAAACAGAAATATTTTAAGCAATGTATTTGCGAAAGTAATAATCGCAACGATTTATGCTAAATATTCAAGTACTTAAGATTTTTTTTTCCAAATAAATTAAATAAAATTTCACGATTTTTAAGAGGGAGAGGGACGTCGCAGAGGAAATATGTATCAATATTAAAGATAATATTTAATCATTGAAGAAGATAATATTTACATAACCTAAATGAAACCGGAAAAAAACAACAGAAAATAAAAAAGATATCAGTCGCATCTGGGACTCGAACCCAGAACCTCTGTCTTTCCGGGACAACCGATTTACCAACTTAACTAATGAGAGCAGTTACTCTATTTTAAATGTTTTAATCCCTTTAATTATTGGCAGATATCTTTATGATCAACACGAACACAATTGCAACCTATATAGTATCTCGGATAAATATCCGATTTTTTATTTATATGATTAAATATTTCAATGAGGTTCAACACTTAAATAAAACAATTAAAAATTAAAAAAAAAAAGATAATATTATTACGAAACACGACAATTATAATGTTTTTTAGAGAGAATTTTTATTACATAATTTTAAAATTTACTTAGGCTTTAGCATTTATCGAAATCAAATCAGAAATAAGACCCCTGTCTGACTGTCGTTTCCAAAATATTTTAAAGTGACGAATATCCTCAAAAAATACTTTAAAATGCCAAAAAGAAATTTTCCAAATTTTTTTTCATGAACACTAAACTTAATGCTTTTTTAATGCCGATTATAAAATTATGGTTAAGTTCATTTAAAAAAGGACCAAAGGATTTCAATTATTTTTCTCCATTTTATGAAATCACTTTCTAATGTTATTTTGTAAAACATACGTAAACGGTTAGACAACGTTATATTTCTTATTTGATTTTGATAACTGCTAAGCGAATGTAAATTTAATAAAAAAAATGTAAGAAATATTTTTTTCTTTAATAAAACGTTATGTTTATCGTAAGCGTGATAATATTATCATTATTTCGAATTGATAAATAATTCCCTCTCCCCCTTAAGCGTTTTCATTATCGTCATCAGCATTACAACAATTCTTTGGGTCCTGGTACTCCCCTGGGAAATGTACGAGAAATATTAAATATAGCTATTTCAAATCATTGTCGCACTGCTCGAGCTAGCTGGATTACATCATCCCTAATTGGGGAATGCTGTACAGTGAAAGGAAATAGATAAGGTAGAGGGTTGGAAGTTTCTGGTAAGATACGTGGTCCCTCAACAAGGCGTTACTGACAAACGGTGTCAAAAAATACTTTATTTAAAAAAAAAATATTTTTTAATATGAATACCGCATAAGAGTCTCAACTGCTCCCAACCGTCTGGAGCCAGTAAGACTATGGCATCCCCAATTGGGGAATGTTGTGACGCTAAAGGTATTAGAGAGGGGAAGGAGAAGGAGAAGAGGAAGGTGGGAAATATCTGGCTATTCAGATCTGGTAACCAAACACGGCTAAAAGCCATTTCAAGCAACTTTTCAATTCTGAATGGTGGTCTTTCACAAGGACGATACTGAGAGTATCTTCCACTCTGGAACGTGCGCAAATATACTATGTATTATTTTTAACTGAATTAATTGTGAAACAGCACAAATTAATAAATTGGATTTGAACCCGCGACATTCGGAGTCGTAGTCGAGAGCCTTACCCCTCGACCATGGAGTCCATCATACGTTTGTTATGATTGTTATAATTTCGGTTTAAAGTCGTTAGTACAGGTTTTAAACCTGCTTTAAGATCTGCATTGGAGGTTGTAAATCCAACCACTGTACTGTATACAAATCTGAACTTATGTGTTTTTGTACTATGTTTAGTACGTAGTAGTACAAAGAGTCAGCGCTACCTGGCGTACATGCAGACTATCACCAACCGTCCCGACACGCCGCCCAGGGGCGTCACCAAGACAAAGAAGATTTTGGGGGCGCTATGGATCAGTCCCCCCGGCCACCATCCTCCCCCGCCGCTCACCCATTTTAAGAGTATTCTGTGTTATTTATCCTAAAAATATATGGATAATAATTCATTGTCTTACCTTAAATACATTCTTGAATATAATGGAAACAATCACTCTATCATTTGTGTTAGCGTCTTGCAATATTTCGTAAGGAATAAATACAGTTAGCTTCTTTTTTTCAATATAACATGTATGAAAACTTAGACCAAGCCGTATTTAGTTTTGATAATTTAACTGCATCTCTTTATATGGTCTATAAATAATGTGTAATGATAGCCTGTCCAAAAAGAGAAAATAAATGTAAAAAAGAAAGTCGTAGAATAGATGTAATATATGAATAATATAAGAATAGGAAGTAATATTTGTACAGCGCCCTTGAGGTGATTTTTAACAAAAACGGCGCTATAAAAATCGTACGATTATTATCAATATTATTATTATTACCGGACAACGGAAAACACTCTTGTCCAGGCCGTCGCCCCGTGGCAGGGCGCGCTCCCACATCATATATTGAGAATTTCCCTCAAGCCACCGTAGTACAATTGCTAAATGTGCACCTTTTAATATATATATATTTTTTATATTCTATTTCCATATTATGTAATTTATTAAATGTATTCTTTAATATGGCAGACAGAGTACTGCACCCACCGCTTTGATCAGTTAAAATAAACACATTATTAATATAATTTTTATTATTATTATGTGGGGAATACAGTTCTAAAGTGAAACAAGTTCATCAAAATTTATTTTGAGAAAACGATACCGAAGTATTTTTCGCTCTTACCAAATACTCAAATCACGACAAATCGATCCCTTGGAATAACAAGGTTCCATCCGACATAGAAATGTCATGTGATAATATGCTCTACGGCTCAATATAGCATAACATTGCCATGTCAGATGAAACCTTGTTATTCCAAAGGGTCGAAATGGTGAAAAACTGAATTACTAACAGAGTTTTGGAAGTTTGAAACTGGAATTCACCAATATTAATAATAAAAAAAGCATGAAAATAAAACAATAACTTTATTTATAACCACGAGAATTTTATTTTATTTTATTAGGACCGACCGGTTTCGCTTATCACAAGCATCATGAGGGTACAAAATTAAACTTAATTAAACATCCTTTTGTACTTGGATCACTTAGTATTGAATCCCATATATTTCAATAAAACATACTTTATCTTTAAAAGTTCCAGGAGCTCAATTAATACCAACCAAATAAAATAACATTTATGATATAATAAAAAGTTTTGTTTAATTTATTAACTTTTGACATTTTAAACACTATTAACACAGATTTCATTAAATTTTAATAAATAATTGAAAATGCTTTATACAAGGCAAGGTGTAATCATTAATATCTTTATACTATAGAGACAAAACTGGTTATTGGAAGTTCGATGAAATGTACACAACATGAAAATGAATAATTTTGTTTCTAAATAATGAAACCACTGCACTTACTTTATTATTATTTTGTTGTCATAATGTATTTTTAGATCCATAAATTTAATATTCTGCTTCATTTTTACAAGCAAATAAACTATGTTATTTCTTAGTGCTTCTCAAACTATGATACCCTGAACCTTCAATTTGGAATTCGGGAAAAAAAATGCTTGTAATGGGTAGGTACGTAATATATTAATAATGACCCCACAAAGTGAATACCAATCGTTTGAAGAATTTACATAATATATTATTGGCAATTTTTAAAAAAATATTAAATGAGTTTGTCTGCTACAACAAAATTTCATGTTATTTAACAACGCATCATGTAAATTAGAAAATGATTTAATTTGGACAGAACTTTATGAATTTTTTAAAAATGGGGAATAGCACTGAAGAAAAAAGCCATCAAAAAAGATCTTAGGAGAATCTCGTCGGACGGCCGATAGGCGTGTGACGTCACGGTACATAAAACGACTGGCGCGGCAGTATGTTATACTGAATTCTTTCTGGTGACGTCACAAGTATTTTGAGCGGTCGTTTTACCCAAGTTCACTTTGAAATCTCATAAATTCGTCATTTTTGGACTAATCGAAAAATTAATTTTATCCCTAATTATTAATGCTTCAAATATAATACATTTCCATAAAAAAATAAATAAATCAGGAGATAAATTCATTGCGTATACTGGAAATCATGGCTTTTTTGATCTAGTATATTAATTTTTTCAATATTTGAAACTTTTGATTGACAATATAACATTCTTCAATGAGTTAGAAATAATTTTTTTCCAGTAAGACAATGAAACCATTTAAAATTAATTTAAAAACAACATTAATGAAATGCATGGTTAAAAAAATTACAGAAATAATATTAAGTAATATAACTAATAAACATGAAAGAAAAAATAGCTATTTTAATGTGACATTCTAAGAGGTTTCACTTACGTTATAATGAGAAGAGTGAAATTTTATGGATACAGAAATATCTTACGATAACACATAGTTGGTTCAGGCTATACATTCTTATATAGTCTGCAAGATGAGTATTCAATAAATTCCTTCAACAAATGTAAAATTAGTTGTGGTGTCATAATTAATAAGAAATATTTAGTGTAAACCACTTTTTAATATATAAACATGCTTTGTAATCGATGCTTCCCTCAGGATACACAGTATACTAAGAAATAGTAAGTATAGATAAACAGTAAACATAAAACTACAATAATGCAAGAATAAAGAAATTACAAATATAAACAATAAGTGATGAGAGTGGGTAAGAAATTATTTAAGCTTAATAATTCTAAATAATTAATTTATTATAGAATTTAAAAAAAAAAAACATTTTTAATTTAAATAAAATCAAGATAATAGCATAAAAAAATGATAGAAGTTTTTACTATTATTTTTATTATAAATATTCTAAATATTTGTATTAATTATCATTTATTTAGAATATTATTAATATTAATTTTCACTCCACTTTCATCACTTTTTTTAAAATTTTTGTTTATGTTTGTAATTTGTCTGTTCTTACATTACTATTTTTCTATGTTTATTATTTGTCATTAATTTTCAGTATACTTTATGAGGGAAGTTTCGCTTCCGAAACATGTTGATATTTATATATTAAACAGTGGTTTACACAAGATATTCCTTATTATATTTATTGATAGAAGTCAACCTCAGATAAGTGAGGGTTCCGAGAAAAGACGGAATAAAAGTGTTATATGTCTGTGTTATTTTAGCCATCGTGTTGATTGAAGCAATATTATAAGAATTTTTTTTTCTTTGTGATACTACAATTATTTCGGCAAAGTGTATTTCCTATGAGATTGACGCTTGACAGCTTTCACATCCATGTGAACGTCGAAAGATTTTTTTTTATGGATTTCTCGGTTATTAATATAGCCTATGTAATGTATGAAAAATCTTTCAACGTGGACTTAGGGCGAATTCAAAGAATAAACACGAGAGAGACGAAGGACATGAGTCGATAATTGGTTAAAATATTCTTCTATTAGTCTGGGCTCTTGAAACTTTTTTTTAGCAAAGACAAATATTTCCTGCTTACAAATAACCGGAAAATATTTAAAAAAAAGTGCTGAGATGTTGCTTGTATAATGATGGAGGGCATAGCTAGCCGAGGAAATGAAAACACGATGCCTGGCAGGGAACGAGATGCATTTGTCAACTGAGCCACTAACCGGTCAACTAACATTTTTCAATAATAGTAAAAGTACTTTGTCTCACCATGTTTAATATATATTAACAAACATTTTGACTAAACCAATACATTATCAACATGTTTCATAACTTTGTATCCTGATGAAGGAACAATTGGTTCTGAAAAATGTTGATAATGTATCATTATAAACAGTGTTTAAAACTGTTTTTTATTATTCACTAACACTTTGTTAATATTTCTGTATTTAATTTTCACATGTGAAATACCCTACTTTCATGAAAACTGATGTGATTATTTTGAGATTATGCTCGAATTTTCCAATTAGATTTCCAAGAAGAATAAAAAATAACCTTGTGTTATAATCAGACTTCATAAAACATAATATTTGCAAAATTTTGTTGTATCTTTTCAAAACTGTTTAATTTGTTTACGTACTACGTGCATATAGCAAGTGTTTATTTGAAAAGCTTTGAGAAAATAAGATATAAAATGTTAATTCGTGAGAAAATTTTACTCCACCTACGTGTACACATCTTGGAGGGTGATTATACCATAATTATGTGTTAATCCATCAAAATAATTCGATATGCGTGGACCGAGGCTCGAAATATTATATTTGCGGTAATGACCGGAATTGATGATAATGCTCCGAACTTACTATATACTTGATTATTTGCCAGTATCTAACTGTGGGCAGATGAAGGATCAACTTTAAATCAAGGCCGTCTGTATTTGGCAAATGATTATGGAAGATTTACGATTTAAGATATTAAGATTTATTTTTTTTAGATTACTGATCAGGAGACATATTCCCATTCTTTTTAAGGAAGATTCCTTATCATTTTCCTCAGGCTTAAAGACTAATTGCGGTTTTGGTCCAGTCGAATGACAGCTGTCACCAAGCAAATGATATTCATTAAAAATATCAATACTTGCGTAGTTTCGACAAGAATTATTGACAGAATAAACGGATCATTACTATATAGTGAGGCAGGTTCCTTTTACAAAACGTAATTCTTCGTTAAAAGGCGTATTTATGCTATTTAAAAATAAAATAAAAATAGATTAAAATGCACTATAATATAATGTAATTGTTTTTAAAGGTTTTGGTTCAAAACCTTGTGTCTCTTTAAGAAAATTCATCAATTTGTGTTTTCAAATAATCCCTTAATAATCTGTTTAGGATTTTTTTACTATGTCTCTCCGGAATTCCGCAGTTATCAAGAAATCTTTAAGCCCAAGGAAAAGAATAAGGAATCTTTCTTTAAATTAACCAGATTAGCGCACCGGGTAAATTTCAAGTTAAATGAATCCTACTTGTAAACAAAATGTATTATTTTGCTTGGTGGTATTTAATTCAATTAACGGCTTACCTATCGGACCTGTGCAACCCTGAAAAGTCCAATTCACGACAGTCAACTCTTAGATCAGCGACGTCATCAGCTATCGGAAGGTTGAAAGAACGAAGGCGCACACACGATATCAAATTTTGTCAACGTACTTTCGGCGTGTCAGATCTTTTGCCTGGAATAAACTGCCATACAATTTAAGACTCGACAGAAGCTTAAAACTCATCTCTTAAAGGATTATTTCTGCTGTATGTCCTAATTGTAAAGTAAGTTTGCATGGAGTATATACGACCGTATAACAAAAGTCGATACACTAATAAATAAAGGAGTCTTGGGTGGAAATCCGCTACATAAAATATTTTTACTAACAATAATGCCGAGTCTCCGAAGGAGTACGCAGTGAGGATATGCGGCCGAAAAACAAAATACGACATGCTGCGATACGATTAGCTGTTGGAGGGAACAACTATCAAACGGATTAATTGTTAGA
Organism: Halesus radiatus; assembly: GCA_022606495.2. Lineage (NCBI taxonomy): Eukaryota > Metazoa > Arthropoda > Insecta > Trichoptera > Limnephilidae > Halesus > Halesus radiatus. Next base: position 49,112 of record JAHDVE020003299.1, read on the forward strand.
GGGATCAATTGTCGGGGGGTCAACTGTCGAGGGACCAACTGTCGGGGGATCAAATGTCGGGTCACCCCCAATAACAACCCTGGTTATCTATAAATGGTCTACTTTCTCAAAGGAAAAAGAAGACAGGTGGGAGACAGTACAATGGGTCTATGACCCGAGTTCTTACATATCAACAATAACAATATTCATTGAATGAAGTCTTATTACGTAAAAGCATACAAATATGCATACAAGTGAGTGATGTATTGAAACTTAAATTATAAATTTTATAAATTAGATATTTAACTAAATTGGGTATATTGTAAAATAAAACTCTTCAAAATCAATATCTATAAATTATTACATAATTAATGACGAAGAAATTCAATTAACATTATAAATTTGATAAGCACTGATGTAGAGGAAATTTAAATATGTATCATAGTCCTTCAAAGTGAAACCATTATGTTATGTTTCGTTTCAAAATGGGGTCATCCAAAGTAGTCATATTGTGTTCTCAAAGAAATATTATAAATAATTATACACTATCGTGATGATGGTTCTATGATGTGATAGCTATTTACATTTCGTTTTTTGTTTTTTGTTTTATAGTAAAGTTACCTCAATCACTCATCTAATTAGTGTTTTATTCTGTCAATAAAAAAATCTGTACATCTTAATGAATGCGAATCGTGTTATATGTGTATTTACATAGATACAAAACGTATTCATACACAACTTATATAAAAAATTACAATATTTCCATTAAAATATACACTTTAAAAACATGTAAATATAACTTTTTAACATTTTGCTATGACTAGTAATTAAATACAATATATTTTTAAAATAAACGTAGGTGCATACATTTGGCAATCTACTTTTTTTAATTAGGCTCATAGGTACTTACTTATTTCAATAGTGTGAAAGATAATTGAAAAAGTATCAAACAATTGGCATGTTTTTTGAAAACAAACTCTTTGTGGTGTGATATTAAAAATGAAATAATGTAAGAACATTACCCTTATAGACGCAGACCTGGTTTCGTATCCTACTTAGAGCAGGGTTGTATAATATTAATTAACTATGAGAAGGTCGATAACCTTGTATAGAGGTTGACACTCGTTGCGGATGAAGACTTACAGAACAAGTTGTGCTTAGTGAGATGGTCCTTACTATTTATAAATCTAAATTATTGTTATTAATTCTACAACGTACTTAGACACACAGGATAGACACGTAAAATAATGAGTGAAAGCAGACCATCAAAGGGGGTGGGAGTAAAAGTTAAGGGGGTTACTAAAGATTTTTCCGTAAATATATTATTTTATTTAACCGAATGTGTGATATAAAGGAAATAATGAGCCTAATCTAACTATGATCATCAGAATTCTTTCGTATATACTAGTGGTGTGCAGTCCACAAAGGCTGAAAAGCTGTGCCTACCCTACAAAAAATGAGCCTAAAAATAGATTAGTAGTTTTAAAAAAAATGAAAACTATTGTTAATAAATTATATTAATGATAACAATAATAATTTCACACAAATAAAATGTTTCAATTTCACAAATTTCTATTTTTTTGTTTTCAACCTACGCTGGTTCATATATAATTTAAAAAAATACTATTTCCTCAAGATAGTATTTTAAGTTTCGTCAAATGGGATATATCCCGCAAGTCACCCAAAAATGAACCCCATATCTGGAAGTATCACATGCATAATAGCCATTTTCAAATGTTCTATACAGAATAGAATTCATACCCGAATATGAAAAACTGCACACTGTTTACCTTTGGTCATGGATATACGAATGTATTTCCATGCCACTAAATAGAGAAAGTTGATATTACGTAGTTCCGAAGATGTGTGTTATACCCGAAACCTGGTCGCCGTCTAAGCCTTAAAGAGGAAAGACTGCTCGGCCTGTTTCATAAAAAAAACTTAATTTTGGATTTGAGGCCAAAACACTCAACTAAACCTAATGATCTTTTTTTTCATCAAAAAGTATACTAAATATCTAATACGGATTAAAAGTATTTTTTTTTGTTTTACATCATGAAATGTAGGCCATTAAAGGAATTTATTTTTCGCGATTTTAAAGGCAAATTTAATAATTATTCGGGGGGTAACGGTAAATTAAAAAAAAAGTTTTAGCCTGTCTACTTTGAAAATATAATGAAATATAAAATATTTTATTTTCTAAAATCATTTGAATAAGCTTTATGGTGGACTTTAAAATTAAATTAAAAACACAAATTTGACGTTCGTAATTTAAAATATCGACCCAAAAAAACGATTTTTTGGGTCGATATTTGTTTAATTTTTTTTATTTTTATTTACGTAACCATATTTAAATAGCAAATACGAGATTTAAAAAAAAAATAAAGTAAACCCGCAAATTATCTTCTAAGGTGCCTCTAAAATTATGAATTTTTTTTTCTAGCCTATACTTAATAATTTAAAAGAAAAATAAATATAATATATCTCATACGTACTTGATATTTACTAAACCTTTAATTTAAAAATAAATTATTGTGTTTCGTTGGGTATTTTGGCCTCAAATCCAAAATTAATCTATGTATGAAACAGGCGGCGCAGCCGTTCCTCTTAATATGCATAGGTTGTTTAACAAAGTATGTTTTAAAAAAAAATTCTACTTCTTACATGTCCTTTCCTCAAAGAAACTATTCACACAGCATCCACAGAGAAAAGAGAAATAATTTTCCCTAGGACCACCTATGTGGAGTTAATATTAAAAAGGCCTAAATTCCGGTACTAAATATCATTTCTAATTTTGAAAATGGTACTCAATCCTGACATAGATGCTGTATACGGGATGGATTTAGTTTTAATTGCCAGTTTGAAGATGCCTGTGATAGGATGAAACCGGTCCGGTCGAAAATAAACAAGTGGAAGAAAGTTACAAAGATTTTTTAATAAAAAAATTCATACGATAAACATTGATATTCATTTTGGTTTCATTTAAAAATAGTTGCGTTTACAAAAGCTCGATTAAAAGGCTTGAAAGCGTAGTTAAAAGTGTGAAATTAAAAACAGTTGTTACAGCGGATCGTGTCTTTAAGCGGAGATTAAGAAATCTCACATATTTTAGTGAAAGGTTACACTAAACGTTAAAATATGTTCATGATACATAAAATTTTATAAAAGCTATTTTATTTCAAACATCACCACAGATTTTTTCATGAATGCAAAGGAATGTTATAAATATTTTACTATATTAATTTAAACCGGGCTACTTAATTTTCTTTTTTCATAATATTAGTTAAGAAAAGAACATATTTGGTAGATAGATTGTTTTTTAAACAGTACAATAGTGTTATATTTGCTTGGAAAATACTTAATTAATTGATTTCCTACTGATTGCAATGAAATTGAAAGTATTCAGAAATGGAATAAAAAATTGATTTGAGATATTTACATATTTGTTTAACAATAAAAAATCTACAGTATGAATAAGATTTTACATTAAATTTAATATCTAGAATTTTACATCATTAATTTTGTCTTTATAAATGTTTCGTAAGCTTATGACATATTATTATTTACATTCAGTAAAAAAGATTGTTTATTTTAGGTTTACAGTGATAACAGTATTAAGTCTTGGCCCTATATGCGGGTTTCAGAAGGATCGCCGATTTCTTTTATCTTTGAATCATCAGATATTTCTTCAATGTAATCGTCGTGAGGTCTAACTATGTTAGTAGCAAATCCGATCCCCTTATAAGCGCTATTAGGGTACAGCATTTTGAGTCCATTATTTTGAGGCTTTGCGACAACTACTTGTACGGGTTCCTGCCTTATTGAAATTGTCGAATCCACCGCATTATTGGTGCATTCAATCTTTGCAATCGTGTGCTCGTGATCATTCAAACAAATTGGTTTATTATTTGTTAAGGTCAAATGCGAGTCGCTTCTTGAATCAGGCATGCGGTAATTATTCGCGTTAGAGTTCTCAACCTTGAGAGCATTGTTGTACTTTTTTATGTTGTCCATTTCATAGTTTTCTCTGTGGGAGTTCGGAGCGGAATTCAACAGGTTGTTTGTTTCCGTTTCCAGTTTAATTTCCGCGCGTTTCGCGTTGGCTTCGTTCTGTTCCTGAGAATTGAAATTAGAGAACATGCCTTTGAATGGACTGTGATTGACAGATTTTCTATTTGTCTTGGCGTCGTTATTGTTCCATTTCTTTGTACATTGGTTATTGTCGCTCCACCTGCTTTTATTGTGGTTGAGATTGTAATCTTTCGAGAGGGTGCTATGTCTCGACAGCCTGGAGGTTGTATTTGATCGATGGAGGGGCTCCGAAGATACGGATCTCACTCTCACCAGATGGCTGCCTTCTCCGCTCGCGGCAATTGTAGTTTCTCTGAAGCTAGATTGCTCCCTGGATAAGCCAATACCGTTGTGTGAGTTTTTCCGCTGGCAGCACAGCGTTTCCCTGAAAGCGACGCGATATCTGGAACAAAACAAGAAAATAACAACTTAGTTTAAGCTTTAGTGCGGTTTCAGACGCTTTGACTTAATTTGATGGGTTGTGTGTCGGAAACATTTTCGCTTGAGTGCATAAACTGCACTCAGAACGAAGAACATTATTGAAAACTTTTACAATGCTGAAGTTTGTAACAGACACGCCTTGGAAATGCGCACAGATGATTAAATTTAGAATGAATTCGTCTTGAAATATGTTTTCCGTCAACTTTTAACTCTGAAAAACAGAAGTTTAATTATGATAAGGATTCTTATTTCATATTAGAGAGACAATGCAAATTCAATAAGACTTTCACCCAAAATACTCCTTTCACAGCAACACAATAGGTCAAAATAATACCTCTAACTAAAATCTTATAAATTTAACCCTTTCTCACCCAATTTAATTTCTTAAAAAATATATATATATTTAACGTTGGATTGTGTGTAGTGGAATAATTAGCAAATTTTTGGTATATTTAATTTTTTTTTTTACTTATTGCTTAGGAAATATTCAATGTCATTTTAAAATTACTGTGGCTCTGACTAGTAAATAATTAATTAGTATGTAGACAAATGAAACATTTTTATTACCCTATAAACTATTTCTATTTACATATACATTGAGAAAATTTGGGACGATAAAAATATGTATAATATATACTTTTTGTTTAGAATTTGCTTATAATATGTAAGAATGTACATTATTCTTTAAATAAAAATAATAAAACAAATGAAATAACAATAAATACATTGTGTGTTTTACGGTAGTAGAGAAGTCGAATCACAGAATTCAAAAGGAGCGAACATCGATTTTTGTTTATGATATAAAGTGTGTACGCAGCGCATCCAACCCAACGAAAAATAGGATTAGTACTTACTTTGTAAATAATTCTCAAAGTTCGTGTATTTTTAAAATTACTCTGGGTGAGAAAGGGACAAGAGTTACGGCCAATTATTAATTCAATAAAGGCGTATTTAGCCTTGGAGCCTTGTTGGATGGTATGGGAACGTGATTTTTTTAAGGACTCACCCACTGTGAATGGACCAACTGATGGATGTAATTTCGTTAAGTAAGTAACTATTGTTGAAAAAGAGGTAGAGTTGTCATTGAATTTATCTAACAACAGGTTTCCAAATAAAAACCTTTATGTGTGTTGCAATTATAAAAACCTTTTTGTGTGTTGCAATTATAAAAACCTTTTTGTGTGTTGCAATTATAAAAACCTTTTTGTGTGTTGCAATTATAAAAACCTTTTTGTGTGTTGCAATTATAAAAACCTTTTTGTGTGTTGCAATTATAAAAACCTATTTGTGTGTTGCAATTATAGAAACCTTTTTGTGTGTTGCAATTATAAAAACCATTTTTGGGTATTTTGAGACAGGAACTAAGCTTTAAAAAAAGATATAGTGTACTGCATAACCGGATGATACTTGAAAGGGTTCTATTCGTATCCAATTAAAAATAAAAGTAGGAAATCTGTTGGAATGTCACAGTAATCGTACACACACTCTAACGGCGTCATGAAATTATCGTTGAGGTTGTATACATAGAAATGGCTATGGCACATGTTATGTTTGTGGTAATAACAAGTTGAAAGCGTTCAAGATTTAAAAACCCGAAATAGACGAATTTTTAAAGTTTTTTTTAAAGCAAAAGTAAGGCTTCCAAAAAATTTGTTTGTCGCTAATGGAATTCCGGAAACCCTGGAAAACCCATATAATTGCAGCACTGAGACGCCACTCCAGGTCGTCCAAATCACACTTCCAGGCTTTTATCCGTTCTAAGTTTCGGAAAAAATATTCAAATTTAAACAATTTTCCGAATAATAAGACTTTATAAATAGCTCTTGGCTTTTCTTTACCTATTATGAAAATCACTAAAAACCTAATTTATCGAAACGAAAATTCTGAATTACGGAGGTGGTTCAAATTGCAAATCATGACCAGAATGAAATATTTAGTTTTCAATTATTCACGGAATATTTCTAAATCGTACCTATATTTATTTAAATATCTGACTTCATGAAGTCCTTTGCGGATGATTATATAAATTTAAAAAATGAAATGAAAATTTTGAGTTACGGCTTTTAATTTTTTTCTGGTACCTCATTAGACAGTTTAGGGTTATGGTAACTTTCAGTCTCCGTAGGAGCATAATAAGATCCAAAAGTGGAAACACGGAATTAAACGGTTGTTTCAATGGTTTATCTATATTTAGTAACAAAATCTTCATATTAATCGTCCTTTACTTTCGAACCATCTCTTATGCTTCTCCTTCTCCACGATCTGTTTATTTGCCTCTTGGCAGTGAGGGTAACTAACAAACTAACTAATTAATTAATTAACTATCCGTTACGCCATTTCTCTGTAGGGGTAGGCGCTGAACAACATGATCTTGACGTAAACTTCATGCTTCATTCACATTCATATATCGCCTCATACATTCATTTCTGTAATTCCGACTTTTGACGAGTATTTGATTCACTTTATCGAGCCATGTATTTTCGGGAGTCCCCGGCTTCTTCTTCCATTCATATTCGTGGCACATATAATACTTATACCCCTTTCTTCGCTCATTCAATCTACACGCCCAAACCATCTAAGCGTCCCTTTCTTAATCTTACTCATTACGCTTACCTGAGCCTTACATTCTTTACGAATCTTAACATTTTTCAGAGATCCTCATGCCTTAGAGATCTCATTTCTACGGCATTCTGTCTACTTTCATCCAGTTTCCAAAATTATTCTTCTCTTAAAATTGACTCCCCTTAAATCAATGCTGCAATATTCTATACGAAATATAAAAGCTCTTTGTCATCGCACTGTCGGGATCATTCTTGCGATTATTCCAAATATAATACAAAAATAAAAACTGTCTAAACTCAAATAAAAATATAAATAAAATTTTAAATTACTTTGTGGTGTGGTGTAACAAAAATGATCATTCTTTTGATGTAAATAAAAGTTTAAAAAATTTCCATACAAATACAATCGGTTTACAATTAGACAAATTCGAAATTTTAGAAATTAGAAAAAGAGTTAATAGTGAATTAAATATAATTAATTACCAAATATTTTTTTAAGGCAACTGTCTCTTGAATATATTTTAATATTAAGGGGAGTGGAATCGACGGCCTCCATGGTAGAGAGGTAAGTCTCTCGACTACGAATCCGAAGGTTGCGGGTTCAAATCCAGGCATGTGCAAGTAAATTTTATTTAATTAATTTGTGCTGTTTCACAATTAATTAACTAAAAATAATATATGGTATATTTACGCACCTTCCAGAGTGGAATATACTCTCAGTATTGCCCTGGCGAAAGATTATCATTCAGAATTGAAACGTTGCTTGAAATGGCTATTAGCCATGTTTGGTGACCAGACCTAAATAGCCAGGTATTTCCCACCTTCCTTTCCCCTTCTCGTTCCCCTCCACAATACCTCCAGCCTCACAACATTCCTCAATTGACTCCAGACGGTTGGGAGCAGTTGGGACTCTTGTGCGATATTCATATAAAAAAATTAAAAAATTGAAAATAATCTTTTTTATTTCTGATACAAATTTGTTAATCAGTGTTTTATAATAATTTTTGATTAATTATTACCTGCTTTAATCAATTTTTTTATGTTTATAATTTGTCTAGGCTTACATTATTGCGTTCTATTTTTATCATTTGTATATAATTGACATTATTATTTTTTATTATTTTGTATATTCCTGATGAGGAAAACTTCGCTTTCAAAACATGTTGATATGTATACGTTAATAAAGCGGTGCTCACAAAGCAATTTTTAATTTATTCATGAATAAAACATGTTTCGTATAAAACATTTATTATTTATTTTTTATAAAAACATATATTAATTTTAGAATTTAATAATATTAGAAAACTGGTAATGTTCTTATATGATGAAACATGAATTCTGTACGCGAGAACTAAAAACTAATCGCATATATCGTTGCACAATGAAGTAAATAAAATTGCGTGAATTTTCGTCTCGTTTCCTGGATTTAGTTTTCAAACAAATTCAACCAGCGCAAAAGTTTTGACATTTTAATAAAGTTCTCATATAAGGAGAAACGAGATGAAGTTTGCATTCCGTGTTATTGTTGTATAAGGTGTATCGAATGTCACATTTTCCGCTAAACATTTAACGGTAAATTTCCTTTTTGAAATTTGAAAACATTTTGAGATTCGATGAAGAAACGCTTGGGAAATGTGTGATATAAATAATGGAAATGAAGAAACAGAGATTCAAACTGATTACATAAAACTAAGGCAGTCCGTTGTTCTTACCCAGACAGCATGCATGTTTAGCGCTTGCTGGATGTAGTATCCATCACATGTACAATATAAAATATATTTTCTCCTGTGCGCATAAAAATTAGGGACCTGACATTTTTTTGTGGCAAAATTCTCCTTATCTTTTGCAAAATTCGCGTTACTTCTCAGCCAAAGCGGTAGTATTTTTGCAACAGCGGTGATATTTAATTAATTTTTTGATAATTTCCAGCAAAGAAAGAGGCGAAGAGTATTATGGCTATTCAAGCTTGTCAAAATTATTATTGATAAATATTTAGAATCGATCTATAATCTTAGTTTCTTATTTTAAAATAGCAAAAAAGGGAAAATGACAAATTTCCTTAAAAAAACGCGTTATCGCAGCCATTATTTTTAGGTCTATAATTTTAATACGAAAATGGTAAATACTATAAATGTAATAATATATGCAAAGTTAGATATTATTTAGTTAAGTTCTATCATGTCCAGTAGAGAACTTCAAATACTTCTATGTATTTATTTATTTTTTAAATAATTATTTTTTTTTAAATAATAATAATTTTATTAATTGATAAACTAAAGTTCTTTTAAAACTTAAGACAAGATTTTTGTGCATAGTGCAAAGGGTAACAATTATTATTTTTATAAACAATAATTATTAATCTAAAACACTCATCCAAATTGAAAAAACCTTCCGAGCAAAGATAAATGTCGCCGGCAGGACTCGAACCCACACCCTTCTAATGTCCGGTCAGATGCTCTACCGTTGAGCTACGTCGGCTTATCATAAACCCGCCAAGTTAATCAATATATACTAGTGTTCCATTCAATAATTACTGTTTTTATATTTTCAAGAGTCACTGCCGGCGACATTTATCTTTGCTCGGAAGGTTTTTTCAATTTGGATGAGTGTTTTGAATAATGTGTGTTTATAAAAATAATAATGACCCACCCCTTGCCTGCTCACACAAAATCTTGTCTTAAGAACAGTTTATCAGTCAATAATGACAAGTCAAGCAATTTTCACCAATAAAATGTAAGACATAATTTGTCTCGGCGCCATCTATTTGAGGGATTTAGCCGTTACAAGCCTCTCTCATACTAATAAAGTTGGTTGTTTACAGGTGAAAATATAAAAAAACAGTAATTATTGAATGGAACACTAGTATATATTGATTAACTTGGCGGGTTTGCGATAAGCCGACGTAGCTCAACGGTAGAGCATCTGACCGGACATTAGAAGGATGCGGGTTCGTGTCCTGCCGACATTTATCTTTGCTCGGAAGGTTTTTTCAATTTGGATGAGTGTTTTAGATTAATAATTATTGTTTATAAAAAATAATAATTGTTACCCTTTGCACTATGCACAAAAATCTTGTCTTAAGTTTTAAAGAACTTTAGTTTATCAATTAATAAATACTTGACAAGTCAAAGCAATTTTCACCAATAAAATGTAGACATAATTTGTCTCGACGCCATCTATTTGAGGGATTTAGCCGTTACAAGCCTCTCATACTAATAAAGTTGGTTGTTTACAGGTGAAAATATAATAAAAACAGTAATTATTGAATGGAACACTAGTATATATTGATTAACTTGGCGGGTTTGCGATAAGCCGACGTAGCTCAACAGTAGAGCATCTGACCGGACATTAGAAGGGTGCGGGTTCGAGTCCTGCCGGCGACATTTATCTTTGCTCGGAAGGTTTTTTTCAATTTGGATGAGTGTTTTAGATTAATAATTATTGTTTATAAAAATAATAATAATAATTTTTTTTAATTATTAAAACATTTTCATAAAATAATTAATATAAATCAAATTTCACAATCTTATTATAAGTTCTGTAAGTATTTTTGGTTTTTATTATTGTGACAGCTGTTTCGGCGTTTAAGGCCATTTAAAAACTGTTAGTTTACAGCTTGAAAACGACCTTAAACGCCGAAACAGCTGTCACAATAATAAAGAGTAAAAATATTTTTGCAGAGCTTTAAAATAACATTATTAAATTTGATTTAAATTAATTTAAAAAATAAATTAATCAAATGGAGTTCTACGAATTAAACACAAAAGCAATTAATCAAATACGTTGGTTCTACAAAAGAAATTAAAAGTTATTTCATCAACCAACGTCAACCAGTAACCACACTGAGTTTCTGATAATATTTAAATTAATACTATTTAAATTACAGCGCCCTTGAGGTGATTTTTCACAAAAACGGCGCTATAGAAATCATCCAATTATTATTTTTTTTATTATTATTTCATTGTCTTCTAAATAAAAGAAAGGTGTTTTTTTAAGCACTCTTTCCAAAAATTTTGAAATTGTATTGAGAATGCTTATCGGTCGATGTCTTTTTCATATCGTTGTTTAAATGTTTGAGAGCGGTAGGGAATACGTTTTTAGTTATGGGCAGGTTGACTAGGTTAGTTAGAGGTACGATAAGTTCCCCACAGAGGTATTTTATTTCATTGATTATGCCATCCCTGAAGATGCATTTGATTTCAGAGATGAAATTATTCTATTGATTTTTATAGCTGTAATTTGCATAAACTCGAGGTTCTTTCCTTGCTTAGAAGGTTAATTTATGTTAATTGTTTCATCATCACACTGTATTTTGTTAATTTTGCTAAATTCGATTCTACATTTAAAATATATATTGAAAGAAGGGTGAATGCAGGAATTGAAATGAAGGGGATATTGAAAGAAGGATGAATGCAGGTAACTCCATTGACGGAGGACTGAACGCGTTTGGCGCAAACAAAAAGTTGTCTAAAGAAGCGAAGTTAGCGATGGAGTGCTGATACCAACCCTGATGTATTGCAGTGAGGCATGAAACTGGCAGAGGAAGGATGAAAGTAGACTGAATGCTGTAGAAATGCGATCTCTGAGACGAATGTGTGGTAAAACTATGTATGATACTGTGAAAGTGTGAAAAATGTTGAGATTCGTAAAGAATGCAAGGCTGATTTAAGCGTAGTGAGCAAGATCAAGAAAGGGACGCTTAGATGGTTTGAGCATGTAGAGCGAATGAACGAAGAGAGGAGTGTAAGGAGAATATATAACGCGAATGTGAATGGAAGAAGAAGTCGGGGACGTCCGAGGATGACATGGCATGATTAAGTGAATCAAATTCTTGAGTCGGGCCATGTCAGAAGTCGTAATAACAGAAGATAATGTATGAGACCTTGTATTAATGAATGAAGCAAGAAGTGTATGCCAAGATCGAGTTTTTTGGCGGTCAGTCCTCTCTGCCTTCCCTTGCGTAGAATCGTCGTGATGGTCCGTTTGTTAGTTACATTTAAAAAAAAATTAAGAATTTGTCAGGATTATCAGCATATGATGTGGGGACCTTAATAGTGCTTCTAAATTACGAAATTTTTAGCCTTTATTATTCGGTAACGAATTCTAATAACTATATCTATATTATAATTATGATCGGTTGAAGTGATATAATTGGCAAACTTTGAAAAATTATTGTTATTTAAATATCTTAAGTGTTTCCTGATTCTGATAATAATATTACGGGATGTCTTACCTATGTCGAAATAAGAACAGTCATTGAAACACAGTTTGTAAATGCCTGATTGGCTTAATTTATGATCCCTATCTTTAGTATTTTTTTTTTTAAATATTTACCTATGGTATTGTCAGTATACAACGCCGGTTTAATATGGGCAGGCAATTTTTTTTGTGTTAACTGAAGAAAAGTTTGATATATATAAGATTCTACGTCATAGAAAGGATTTGTTTAAAATTCTCTTTTTGCAAGTAGATGCATAGATTAAATTTTTATTAGTGGAAATGAGTTAAAGTTTTCAATTAAAATTTTATGATTTAAGTGTGTGGTGTAATATTCATATATGTTTGTCATTATTTTATATCTTATGTTGGTTTTCATATAGTCCTGACGAAGGAAGGGTACTTCCGAAACCGGTCGATCATTATATTAGATTGCAGTGGCTTAAAACAAATTTACTTGTTTATATTACAAATTAATACATGCTAACCTTCAGCGCCCGCCAGACTTCACGCATTCGGCTTTAATAAGGCTGCTTCACGCTCGACAAAATATTTACATGGCGATCTCCGAATTCTAACCACAAATACTTAAAATAAAGTTATTTCGCTTCAGACAAAGCTTGACCTCTTCGTCCGCAGAAACGAATACGAATTTCGTCAAAGTTTCAGTAATAGTTTATGCTTTGTAATGGTTTCTTGGGGGAACTTAAATTTGGATTTAAGACTAAAATATTCATTCAAATTTGAATAATTTTATTTTTATTTATTAAAGGTGTAAGAAATACCGATTATAGATTATTTTGTTTTCGTATTCAAATATGAAACATAAGAAATTAAAGAAACCAATTTTTCATGATTTTAGAGGCATCTTTGAAAATTATTTTGCGGGTTTATGGTTTTTTTTAATTGTCATAGTTGCTATGTCAATAGATTAGTAGATTCTCAACTCTCGTGGGATCTCCACATAAATCATGTAAAGGAGAAAATTACCCCCATAACTGGTGTGCTATATAGACTTCAAGGATTACTACCCATTCCGTTACTAACTGCAGTATATTACGCCATGGTACATTCACACATTTCCTATCTCTGCTGTATCTGGGGCTTTGCCTCGAAAAAATTGATTGCTGATCTGCAGGTGGTTCAAAACCGAGCCCTCAGAAATGTTTTTGGACTTCCATGGGACACTCATGTCAGGGACATCTACTCAGTTTCCAGTATCCTTCCAATCACGATCCTTCCTAAGTATGAAATCACCAGCACCATCCTACAAATTACTCAACAATCAACTCACACTAACGTCAAGCCACTTTACAATCAAGACATCCACAACCACAATACTCGAAATAACAATAAAATCCGCATTCCTCAAACACACACTACAAAATATGGAATAAAATCTTTGAACTACATTGCGTACACACTTTATAATTCGCTTCCAGATATGTACAAAACCACCCAGAAAAAATAAAAAATCCCAAAATGATGGTATAAAGGAATACTTTTTAAGGATATTTAAAAATGAAAATCAGTAAATCCATATTTGTATATTTTGTTGTTCCCTTATATGTTTTCTCTTGTGTGTTATTCTATTTAACTTGGCCTTATAAAATTATTTCTGTCTGTATGTGAAACTTCTATTTTTGATATTTTGCTGTCAATGTAAAATTGTATGTACTATCTCCTACTTATGTATTGTAAATTCCTCCCGTCCTAAAATGAGTTTTGAAACTCATCGGGATTGCTTTAGCAAGAAATAAATATATAAAAAAAAAAAAAAAAATATATGATTATATAAAAAAAAACGTTTTTTTGTAAGGAAAATTTGTATTAAAACGTAAATAAATGGTTTTTTTAAATTTAAATTGAAGTCCATCATATTGCTTATTTGAACACTTTTAAAAAATATATATATATATATTTTATTACTTTTTTTTTTTGCAAACGAAGTAAAACTTTTTTTTATATCCCCCAAATATTTCCAATCTTTATTAGATATTTCCTATCTAGATATTACACTTTTTGATGAAAAATAGGATCATTAGGTTTAGGTGAGTATTTTGACCTCAAAACCAAAATTAAGTTTTGTATGAAACAGCCTTTTCTCGCAATGTAAAAAACATATTCATAGTTCGAGTGCTTTCATGTACCTTAACACAGTATGTTTTATTTGAAGGACAAATCAAATTTTCTTAAGGCAGGTGTTATTCAAACATTCCCCTACATTAATACTACGAATAAGTGATGGTAATTTGGAAAATCCCGTAGGATAAATTCCTCAATTTCCCGAATATGTGCGCAATATAACGCACAATTTAACAATATTGACATTCTTAACAATAACCTTCAGAAATGTCGAACCGAAGTAATGCTTACGACCACAAATTAATGCATGAGTCTAGAATGTATCGAGAGTATCTCTTATCCCCATCCCATATTCCGCTTCCCTTTACATTATTGTTAGTTTAACATAATAAAACACCTGTATTTAACCACTATTAGCATAAGAAACCACTTTAGATTAACCTTTGTTTAACCTGTTTTGTTTCTTGGTTTTTTTCTTTAATATATAAATATTTAATTGTTAAAATGGAGTAGATATCTTTAAAATATACATTTTTGACACCTTAACAAATTTTGCATTTTATTTTCAGATTGATTTAAAAATCGATCGAATGATTATCTAACTAACTAACTAACTAACTAAATAACCATCATGCCGTTTAACCGCAGGGGTAGGCAGAGAGGACGGACCGCCAAACAACTTGATCTTGGCATACATTTCTTGCTTCATTCAAATTCATACATCGTCTCATATATTCTCTTCTATTATTTCGACTTCTGACATGGCCCGACTCAAGTATTTGATTCACTTGATCGTGCCATGTATATGAAGTATGTTTAAGAGAGATCTAAAGATTAATACGGATATTGAAAGAGGGGTGAATGCAGGAAACTTCATTAATTGAGGACTGAACGCGGTTGGCGAAAACAAAAAGTTGTCCAAAGAAGCGAAGCTAGCAGTCCACAATGGAGTGCTGATACCAACCCTGATGTATGGCAGTGAGGCATGGAATTGGCAGAGGAAAGAAGAAAGTAAACCGAATGCCGTAACAATGAGATCTCTGTGACGAATGTGTGGTAAAACCATATAATGATTATATATCTATCTATTTTTTTTAAAGTGATCCATTATTGACGGGAATTTATATTGTTCGATTTTTAGCGTGTTGAGTTGCGTTGTTGGGCTTATTTTCATAATTTTATCAATTGCTTCTTAATTTACTCACTCCACGCGCATTATAGGCAGACACCTACAGACTGAAATTAAAAATTATTGTGTTTTTTTCATAATTTAAAATAAAATGCGAATAACACACATATTTTTGAAAAGGATTCGTACCCGGGGATCGTGACCACTCAACCAGGGAGGCGGTCGATGTGTATTGTCTTCAAGGCATGGAGAATTCAGCAGATAAAACGTTGCAAGCGCAGTAAGCATCATGTTCTTAAACAAGGAGGTTGAATACGTATCAGAAACTGATCACTGATTCCCAAAGGAAATAAAGTGCGGAGTAACGGAAACCTCACGTTTTCCTAGGTTTCTGCACGAACTGTCGTCTCTTGGAATTGAAAAATCAGGCGTACATTTTGTGAGTTTGGTTTCATATATTTGTGTATAACATTTATAATATAGTAAGTGATGTGTACCCGGCCTTGCTTGGGACTTTTTTTGTATAAAAGTTATAAAATTATGAATTCTAGCATTTCGTTTGAGTGACATAATTGTTTGACAGCGAAAGTAATACCTTGTGACGACTATTATTATCTCTAAACAAAGAAACAAATTTACGTCAATTTGAAAATTTTATTTCATTCCAAATATTTACCTTTTCTAATTATATCTGAGTAATAAAGTAGGTATCTACTTGTGTTTTCCATTTTGAAAATATTCTACCCAAACAAACCTTCGTATTTTGAATATGTAATCTGTGGCTAACTAGAGTGGAATATCTATGGGCTAAATGTAATCTGTGGCTAACTAGAGTGGAATATCTATGGGCTAAGCTCAATACAATATGCCGTGTTCAATATTTTTCATACTAGATTTAAAACGTTATAGCAACAATTTCAGATATTGGATATCATTCAAACTACTTTTTAAACCTTTTCGTAACTAATAAAAACAAAATCAGCGAAATCGGTCGAGCTATTTTCGGGAAATTTGATGACAGATAGACAGACATACATTCATTTTTATAAATATAGATATATGTATATATATATAGATCTGTAGAGTATTTCCGCGTACCCTGAAGTAGTAATTTTGAATGTCGAGATAAATCAGTTTTGCGTTATTTTGAAAGTGCCGAGTGACATCCATTGAATAAGGAATAAGTTCAAATGATATAAAGGAAAGGTTCCTAATCTTATTTGTTTCACCGTGAATTTTGGAATATATTTTAATCACCCCTGTTTTTCATTATGATAGCTTTTTGCTCTTGATAAATATTATTATGCATTTTTACATATCATATCATGTAGTACATTATTGTCCTCCCTACAACAGGTCCCGAGAAACCTGGTTAAGTGTTATAACATCGTAAATAAAATTACAAAAAACTATGAATCCATCTGTTTTGGCATCTTAAATGCATAGTTGTTGACTACCCACCCCTTCCTACCCGATCCAATTCCTATTGTCACGGGAACAAGAAAGGACCGTAAACAGTTCGATCTCAACGCTCGTCGCGCGAATTAACAAAGGAAGTTCACCGTCGCGATTCGGAGCATCTGGCCAATTCTGGATTACGGTGACGTTTCAGTGGGGTGAATTTAAGTGCTAAGGATACCACGAACAAGGTAGGCTTATTCAATGTCCGTGGCATTTTCCCGTTTCTCTTTAGTCCTTCCTTCACCGTTTTTTCCCATCTGGTTCTCCAGATTAACTTCACCGCCAGTTCTAGAATTTGGATTCTTTCAGAGCTATCGAAACACCATCTGTCGATCTTAGGTTTTGACTTTTGGATTGAACGGACACGCTCAAGCGATCAGTTCAAAACAAAACTCAAGACATAAGGCCTCTGAAGATGAACAATGTGATTTGTCCGAAACGTCAGGAGTTAAAAAGTCCTTCTAAGGACTTCATTACGCGGGTAAACCGAGAAAATTATTCTACATCTTACACCCGTGAAAATCTCAACCATAACATATATATATATATGTATATAAATCAATGTAAGTTTGTTTGTTCCGAGTAAATCTTTATATATTACACGTTACAAACCAACAGGTTAGAATAATTATGCTAGGAAAAAAAACAATTTATCCCATGCTAAAATTAATTTAGAGACGCCAACGATAGCCATCTCCATAACTTTTAGTCAAATATAAACACTATTACATTATAATCCTTGGGTGGGAAAACTTTACAGAGTAAAAACCATTAAAATAAGCGTCAATTTAAACGTAATAAATATGAAAACATTTTATGAGTTTAGAAATAATATAAAATAAATCGTCTGCGATTGAGGCTTCACCACAGTTTGATAAAGCCTTCGGGACGCGAAACAGCTATCACGCCTAATAATAAGAATAAAGAATTTTTATTAATAAACCGTATTAAATTGAATAATAATAGATATTATGAAATTTTACAAACTAGAAACAAAAACTTACTTATTCATTGTTTTTGTGTTTAATTCGTAGAATTAATTTAAAAAAAAAAAAAAAATTAAATCAAATTTAGTAATGTAACTATCAACTAAAAATACTCGTAGAACTTAATTATGACATTATCAAAAACCTACATTATATACCTAATATGGACACTGAAGAGGTGAATTGATATACTAGTGTCTGTATGCCGGAAGTATGATCCATTTTATCTTACTTTCTTGTGAATTCATGAAACGTTTTCAAATAAAGAAATTCTTTTTTGTATTTAAATATTCAATATCATTGACCTGTCCCAGGCTTGAGAGACGAAGCATCTTATTAAAATTGCTGAAATCAGATTTTTTTTTAAATTTGGCAACACACACTTCTCTAAGATTTGTCTGTAAATTATTTATGGGAAACTCTGTAAACATTTTTTATTTGTGAAATTAATATTTTGACGGCTTCCATGGTCGAGGGGTGAGGCTCTTGACTACGAATCCGAAGGTCGCGGATTCAATCCCGGCGTGCGCAAGTAAATTTTATTTAATTAATTTGTGCTGTTACACAATTAATTAATTTAAAAATAATATATAGTATATTTGCGCACGTTCCAGAGTGGATCATACTCTTAGTATCTCCCTGACCACCATTCAGAATCGAAATGTTGCTTGAAATGACTTTCAGTCGTGTTTGGTGACCAGATCTGAATAGCCAGGTATTTCCCCATCTTCCTCTCCCCTTTCTCCTTCCCCTCCCCAATACCTTCAGCCTCACAACATTCCCCAATTGGGGATGCCATAGTCTCACTGGCTCCGGACGTATGGGAGCAGTTGGAACTCTTGTGTGATATTCATGTAAAAAAAATTATTACAACCAAATTTATTTTCATAAAAATTAATTGGAAATACTTTGTGTATACCACTGTATACATATGTTGAAGAAATTTATTTTCTTTTATTCAGCGGATGGAATCGAAAAAATAACTTTCTCGACGTGTTTACACGTTTTAAGGGTTTCAGACGCCGCAATTTGGAGGTAAAGGATTTGATTCGCGCCAGAAACGTAACTGTCACTCTTAGTGACATCGCCGTGTCAAGGTTTATACAATAATATATTTGCTTATCATACATCCCACAAAGACACATTCTGAATTCAAATGTGGACAAGTGTTTGGCATTCAGGCATTCACACGAACGCTAGACGCTTTTTGATGCAAATATGTTACAAGTTTGACGCTTATACATGATGTATCAGAATTTACCCGACAAACTTTAACCGAGGTTATTTGGGGTGAAAACTGTAAATGGCATTTAATTGTTTTTTTTTTCACATACAAACAGAAGAAAAAAAATCGCACGTATTGAACAATTCAGGGTCTGGGGTTGGGCAGTTAATTGACTAGTGAGTGTTTGGTGAGTTTTGTGAGTGAGCTTTCAGCTTGTCAGGCCCCAACGCTCGGAATAAACTGCAATACGATCTAAGATTGATTAAAGACTCATAATTCAGAGCAAAACTCAAAACTCATCTCTTTGGAAAGTCATATCCATGAATGGTTCAGTTGCATATATATAAGTAACACAGTGAAGCTGGCCGTTAATACACATCTAAAGTAATTAACAGAAAAATTTTAATCTTTTCATAGTCCGCGACATTCTGTTAAAAATTATTATCAAAAATCTCGAATAAAATAATGTTTCAAATAAATACATACTCTTATTTTGCCAATAACCTCCTAATAAATATAATAATAATGACAAATTAGATTTAAACAGTAACTGCAATATCATGCAATGTGCAGTATTTTCTAATATATGTATCCTGTTCGTGCAAAATCATATCATCTCAAGCGAAGACTTTGTATTTTAACGTTTTAATCTGGAGTGACCTACCAGGTAAGTATGTTTCTGTATATGTACATAATAAGATAAACCCCCAGCAAGTACTATTTGTACAGCGCCCTTGAGGTGATTTTTCAAAAAAACGACGATATACAAGTTATCCAAGTATTATTATAATTTAAAATAATTTTTTTTGTTTGTTTAATTGAAAAAAATGTGGTATTAAAAAAAAACAAAAAAATTCTACAACATGCAAGCATATCCCTTTCTTGTTATTCTATTCTTTCATTTTATATTTTGTCTCCCTCCTTTTGTATCTTCCAACTGTATATGTGCTCAATCTATCTATTTTTGTTTAGTTCAAGATTTACCCTAATGAATATCAAGATGAGAGGCGAAACCGGTAGGTGATAATTTTAAAACAAAGTAGAAAAAAGTTATCTGCAATTTTCACCAATAAAATGTGGACATAATTTGTCTCGACGCCATCTATTGAGGGATTTAGCCGTTACAAGCCTTTCTCATACTAATAAAGTTGGTTGTTTAGAGGTGAAATATAATAAAAACAGTAATTATTGAATGAAACACTAGTATATATTGATTAACTTGGCGGGTTTGCGATAAGCCGACTAGCTCAACGGTAGAGCATCTGACCGGACATTAGAAGGGTGCGGGTTCGAGTCCTGCGGCGACATTTATCTTTGCTCGGAAGGTTTTTTCAATTTGGATGAGTGTTTTAGATTAATAATTATTGTTTATAAAAATAATAATTGTTACCCTTTGCGCTATGCACAAAAATCTTTTCTTAAGTTTTTAAGAACTTTAGTTTATCAATTAAAACAAAGTGTTTATTTTATTTAATAAATATGTTAAACAACAAAGTAATTGCTTTTTACGACCATACAAAAAATGACCATAGACCAAAAGGACTACTCCAAAGAAGACAGAACTAACTAAAAAAAAATTCTATCATTTACTTCCTTTCTGGGGGTTATAAATTACTGACAGATTAAACAAAATACTAATAAGTTAGAAAATGCTCAGAATAAGCTCAAAGTTCACTGGTTAAGGTTTGCGGGATATCATGATGCACCTTGCATACACATAGCTATCTGTAATATTATAATTCATGTGCAAACATTTTTATCTTATGCTTTCGAGCAGACTATTGTGATGATAAAATTACAAAGTTTGTTTTATTTTAATTTATATTATTACTTTGTCTTGTTTCTGACACATGTGAGGTCTGTCAAACTTGAAAAATATTGTAAATCTTATTAGTATATTACGGATATTTCCTGTTATCTTGAACAGTGAGGCGAGAAGCAAAATACGATGTAAAATAAAACCTGTGGAGGTTCCTCGGCTTATCAATTATTAACTTCCACCTTTTTTTTTTTTTTTTTACATGAATACCGCACAAGAGTCCCAACTGCTCCCAACCGTCTGGAGCCAGTGAGACTATGGCATTCCCAATTGGGGAATGTTGTGAGGCTGGAGGTATTGGGGAGGGGAAGGAGAAGGGGAAGGGGAGGAGGGAGGTGGGGAAATACCTGGCTATTCAGATCAGGTCACCAAACACGGCTAAAAGCCATTTCAAGCAACGTTTCAATTCTGAATGGTGGTCTTTCACCAGGGCGATACTGAGAGTATCTTCCACTCTGGAACGTGCGCAAATATGGTATATATTATTTTTAAAT
Source organism: Halesus radiatus (assembly GCA_022606495.2). Lineage (NCBI taxonomy): Eukaryota > Metazoa > Arthropoda > Insecta > Trichoptera > Limnephilidae > Halesus > Halesus radiatus. Next base: position 70,580 of record JAHDVE020003299.1, read on the forward strand.
GAATTAATTGTGAAACAACACAAATTAATTAAATAAAAATTACTTGCGCACGCCGGGATTTGAACCCGCGACCTTCGGATTCGTAGTCGAGAGCCTTACCCCTCGACCATGGAGGCCTCATACGTCGTCATGAATTCCGTTGTTATATTGCCTCAGTCACCCGTTTAATTATTATTATGTAATCAAGTAGTCTGTTTTCCATTATTAACTCTTCTTTCTTTTATAAATATTGAAGGATTATCTCTCTTTAATGACTTTATTATGTTCCCATCACACTGTTGAATTTATTATCTATTATTAATAACACATGTTAATGTTGTCTTCCTCTTACAAATGATACTTTTCTATTATTGTCGCCCTCTAATATTTTGTTCTCTTTTCTCTCTCTTTTGCATTCTCTCTATTTTACTCTATTGTATTATGAACTATATATAACCGATAACTCTATATTATTCTTTAGTTATTATTTTTTTCTTGGCTGTATCGGCATGCCCACGATTGCATTTTGCATGTTCCTCAAGCTAACCTAACCTTACCCAATAGAGTGTCCCTTATAGAGCAAATAATGGATAGAGATGCCCCAACATGCAAGGAGAAGAAATAAAAATAAGGGGGCGAAGGGTGAGCTTAGGCGGGTCACAGTCATTTGATTAGAGAATAAATGGTGCTCGACTTTTGGTTTTAGCCCATTTAGCAAGAGATCTGTCTTTTTTACACTTGCCTGACATTATATATCGCCGTCTCATTTGAATTTCAGAATGATGATTAAACACAGTTTTGTATTTGGAATTTAAGTCCCTCTTAGCCAGACTTTTCGATCAGGAAACACGCCACATTACATTTATTATGTTTTTCGTGATTCTATGACTTCAGTGATATTATTCAGTTGCAGGCTCATCCCTGTACAGTGCACAGCCTGCAATATTTGTTTTCCCCAGATGTCTCAAGGCAGGAAATTGGAAATCTTCCCTTCAGAATTGCCGACATCCTTCCGTATGGTGCGGTGGTCCTTCTACATCGGTGGTGGAAACCTGAGCACGTACCCGAGCCACCTTGGGATGTTTCTACAAAGATTTATAAGGGTTGGCTGCCAGCTATGTAATATGGTTATAACACTATGCAATCATAAAAAAAAATACTCTGCTTCAAGTTAAATTCAACGCGATCTGCTTTTCTTGTGGACCAAATGAAAAATAAGGAACAAGCAATATTGCAACTTGTCATATTTCGAATATTATAATTATTAATTATGTTTCATAATAGAAAATATTAATTGTTTTTCTAATTAATTCGTAGAATTCCACTTTTTATGTTTAATGTAACCCAAATTTAATAATGAGTCTAGTTTTTGAACTGTTAATTCGTGGTGGAATTCCATAGTATTAGAATTGAAATTAAAACACTTTTGTACTTTGTTCCACTTATTTATTTTCACCAGGACCGGTTTCATCCTACTACGGACATTTTCAGACTGGTAGTTGAAATTCTTTTGTTACGGTATTTATATAAACTTAGGCAGAGGTACACAACATTATATAGAGACATTGTTGTGTACCTCTGCCTAAGTTTATATAAATACCGTAACATAAGAATTTCAACCACCAGTCTGAAAATGTCCGTAGTGGGATGAAACCGGTCCCGGTAAAAATAAATAAGTGGAACAAAGTACAAAAGTGTTTTAATTTTAATTCTAATACAAATTTAATAAAGTTATTTTTAAAATCTGGAATGCTTTGTTTTTTTTTTATAATGGTGACAGCTGTTTCAACATTCAATGTCACCTTCAAACTGTGGTTAGGCCACGTTGAGATGACTTATTTACGTGATTCTACTCGTATTTGCCCCCCAACCAATTTCAATTTCTATTTATTTATTACATTATATATGCCCTATATGGGCTTTTACATATTTAGTTAATTACAATATTCACACAGGTCCAAAACACATCACAGGGTAGGTACATAAATAAAATATGGTGCCTAAAATGATTTATTACTGGTAAAAACGATTTATTTAGAAAATAATTGCGACAGATTCAATGATAAGATTAAGTAGCATTTTTTCTTATTATCTTATTTATACGTGTTTTATTGTTTAGATCTCGTGAACATACTAAGAAGTGGAGAATAAATAATTTTTATTACTTTATTCATTATTGTTTTGTTGGGATTATTCGTTCATTTATTAATTTCCAATTGAAACAACAACAAAAAAACATAATAGACTAACTAACTAACCATCACGCTTTTTCTCCGCAGGGGTAGGCAGAGAGGACGGACCGCCAAACACCTCGATATTGGCATACACTTCTTGCTTCATTCACATTCATACATCGTCTCATACATTCTCTTCTATTATTCCGACTTCTAACATGGCCCGACTCAAGTCTTTGATTCACTTGATAGTGCCATGTCTTCCTCGGGAGTCCCCGGCATCTTCTTCCATTCACATTCGCGCCATACATTCTTCTTACACTCCTTTCTTCGTTCATTCGCTCCACATGCCCAAACCATCTAAGCGTCCCTTTATTAATCTTAATCATTACGCTTACATCAGACTTTCATTCTTTACGAATTTCAATATTTTTCACACGATCATACATGGTTTTACCGCACATTCGTCTCAGAGATCTCATTTCTACTTCATTCAGTTTATTAACATAACAGAGATGATTTAAAATGTTAAAAGTGGCAGCGTTATCTTTGAAATCTCATTGAAGTGCAAAACTCAAGTTTTCTGTGCTTTAAATCAGCAGATTGCTTAAAGGGGGAGCGCCATAGGATTTGGTTATCTACTTAAATACTGAATAAATTTCTTACACTATTTCAGATTTTCTAATACTTTACCACTGGGCAATAATCATATCACGCATTTGTCAATTTAAATATGCATGTTAGTTATTTAAAAGTCTCTAGGTTTTAAACCATAGTTGCAAGTAATATTGCAGTATTGTTCTAAAAGTATAAGAATCGCTTTTAATATTTTTATTTTTTATCTCTTGGTGATTAGTGAATCTGAATTTATGTACATGTACGTTCATATGAGTACTCTTGAAAGTATATAAACTCATGATAGTAACTCCCCTTCTAAACACGAGAGTTTCTCAATTAGAGAGGCATTAAATTAAAAAAAGATTGCAATAAAAATACAATAAAACGTTATTAGTAATCATATACTGTTAGTATCAAGTTACCAATTGTTAATTATATATGTTTAATGTTATGGTAATAAATATATCAATTATTTCTGAAGCAACCCTACTTAAAATACAAAAAAAAAAACAATATTGTGAATTAACCCAGTTGGTTATAAAAAAGTTGTAACGTAAATACTGACCCCGCTTATAAAGGCATCACTTATATTGTCTACGGAAGAGATTCGAGGAAATATCCATGGGAGATATCCGACGGAAGGAAGGGAGAGCGAAGACAAGATGGCCTCAGACGTGACTTGACACGGCGGACAGTGCCGGTAGTTTTTGGGAAGGAGTGTTAAGTTTTTTAATTGTGCTGTATTATACATCTGCGCCAACGAGCGTTTTAAACAACCATATACTCGATGTGGGTAGGAAGTCAAACTAATAACGGATGGTGACTTGGAGGGACAATAATCCATCTGCGCGTGCAGGAGCGCTGGATTAGAAATGTAACCATGCCAATGATGACCGAGTAATAACGTTGGAGCGAAAGGTACCATCTTCTTGTATTTACTGGATTCCACGGATGAGGTTTGCTGTGGCGGATGGCGCGGCCGTGAGACGTCCCAGATCTCGCGGATGGCGTATTGAGGAATCTGCAATCATCGGGACAAGCGTGGACCTCCCTGGTGTAGAAGTCGAGATGCCGTCTACAAGAGCCATCCTAATTAATTATATATATTTCGTTGTAGAACTAATCGTCCTCTGTATTTTGTAAGGTAACGACAACGTTACACTTTGTGTATCAATTAAACCTCATGATTTATAAACAATAGGTTTTCATTTCTGTATCTTAAATACATTTCGCTTCCCGAGATGCATGCATCGATCCCACCCACGAATACTGAGATAAGAGTCGAGCATCTAAACATAGTAGGGTTATGTTTGATTACGTTGTATTTTTAGCGACCCTTGGGTCGTCACGTTTCAAAGTATTAGTTATGAGTCTTAGTTGTATGTCGCTAGTTACAAGTCTCAGCAGTTAGTTGCTAGCTATAAGTCTTAGTTATAAACCACTTTATAAATCTTAGATTTAAGCTATGAGTAATAAATCGTAGCTCTAAGTTATTAGTTATGAGTCTATATAAGTTATATAAATAAATTCGTTATAAAACGATCTCGTGCTGAGGTTCATATGAAAACGGCGCTATAGAAGTAATCCAATCATTATTGTTATTGCTAATATAAAAAAAGCGAGTTTTTTCAGAGGAGTATCAACTAATATTCTAGATTGTCACACGAAGGAAGTATTCCAGAGAGAAAAGGGTGTGATGAGAATAAATGACGCACTGGAGAAAGAGTTGGCGCGATCATATGAATCAAAAACAGTCAGGGCATCTCTTAAGATGTAATCTCTTGGTGTAACAAGTCAACGAGTGTGCGCCAATATGAAAATGTGTGAAAACCCCACCCCCCATGTTTACCCCCGCGGTGAAATGCCATAATGGTTATTGACTTTATTAGGTATAGGTATTATCAAACAATACTTATTTACATATATCTTTAAAATGTATATTAAATTTAAACTTCCACAATGCATGCATTAATCCAATACAAATAATTTATAGCCTAAGTAAAATATTTGGAATCTCATCAAGATTCACGAAACGGCTTCTTTTGAAGCAAATAAAGACTTGCGAGAAATGTTAATGCCCATTATCCCAAAGCTCATCCACAACAAACTTTTATGCTTTCAATTATCGTGTCTGCTTTTTCTAGAATTTAAAAAAGCCAGAGCACTTAAAAATAATGTCTCTCAACTCCAACTTTTATAGAAACCTTTGCCTCGGGTCAAATTCTTCTTGCAATATGAGACGATTTTGGAATTAGAAGCCTCACATAAATAAGCTCGGAGGAATAATATTTATTATTACTATTATGTTTTCACTAGTTTTATTTAATACTCGGCTTTCCACCATATTTCAATTCTTTCTTGACATTTCAATGGAATTGCCGCTGCGAGCTGAGAATAATTGCATTAACGATGAAATCTTAACAGAAAGAACCTGTGTCAATTTTTTAATGACAAAGCTCATCGATCGAGAGGCTACGTTGCTTCAGCAGAAGGGAAATTTATTTTATTTATAGTTGTGAGAATTTAATTGCAAAAATACTCTTCTTTCACCCTCCTTGGAGGCTGTCTCATCCACACACGCCATCTTTGTTTGCCATGTTAAACATTTAATTATTTTGATAACTATTTTCAATAACACGTTTTTAATTACATGAATAGAACTCACACCGTAAGTGATAAATTAAGGTTTGCATTCACGCATCGAATCCAGCAATCTACCAGCACCCAAAAATACGAATTGTCCAGGTTGCCAACTAAAGAAAAACTATGAATGATTTATCCTTTAATTCAATACACGTAATTAGTAAAATTTAGAAGGTTTCAAAAGACAATAATTCTCAAACCGTATCTTTTAAATTCTAGCTGAAATACGTTCTAGAATTTTGAATTTTGAATCATGGTCGAGGTAAGGCTCTCGACTACGAATCCGAAGGTCGCAGATTTAAATCCCGGCGTGCGCAAGTATATTGTATATAATTAATTTGTACCGTTTCACAATTAATTCGTTTAAAAATAATATATCGTATATTTGCGCACGTTCCGGAGTGGAAGATACTCTAAGTATCGCCCCAGAATTGAAACGTGGCTTGAAATGGCTTTTAGCCGTGTTTGGTGACCAGATCTGAATAGCCGGATATTTCCTCACGTTCTTCTTCCCCTTCTCTTTTTCCTCCACAATATCTTCAGCTTCACAACATTCCCCAATTGGAGATGCCATAGTCTCGCAGGTTTCAGACAGTTGGGACTCTTGTAAGATATTCATATAAAACAAAAAAACAGTTGGTGTAAACATTCTACCACTGCACCTGACGATACGCAATATAAAATTTTTGGAATAATTTCAAACCATATTTCATCTTTTTAATATTCTAGAACAGATTGCAAGGGCATAACAATATTATTTTGAATGGAGTCTCTCCACGAAGCTTGAAAGTTTTGAGGAGGCAATTGAGTTAGCTTAAAACTTTGTTTCTCATATTATTTAAAGCATCACTCACTTTCCAATTTGCAGTTTTAAAGTAATATGTAGGTACATTAGCGTTCACCGAAACCGTGGAAAGTATAAATATTTTTTTGTATGGTAAACAACTGTTTTTGGAACATCTCAGTGCTTTGATAAAATTGAGTGTTTTTTGCTGCCTTTAATCACCGGAGAAGTTTAAATTTCACTTGTAAATTTTATTCATCATCAAGACAAGTATAAATGTTTTCCATTTACATCAGATAACTTGAGGTAGTCGAAAGCTCGGTCGGTAAGACCTGTGGCTAGCAACAAGCCAAGGTTTTTTTTTACTCACATCTGGTACCTACTCGAATAAATTAAATTTTCGACAGGTATGAAAGTCTATTCGTGTATACCAGCAGCACGCAGAGCAGAACAAGTACGGCTGTCAATTGTATTGTCAGGTGGGCGTTAGCGTGTGCCACACGTTTGAGGATTTTATAATCGTATTCCCATGTTTATTATTACTTTATAACATATTTTCCCCTCACAAATTTAATACTTTTATCGTTATCCATCTTCCCGGTTTTATAAATATCAACGAAGATAGTGGAGCGAACGGTACATGTTGATATTAACTGCGCAGGCGCGGCCACCATCACGTCAAAATATTCTAGCTGACAATCTCGGCCGGTGCTGGTTCATGCATTACGCTTACGAAAGCTGTAATATGTGTTCATAGATTATGTATGCGCCTAATGTTATCGTGTCTACACTGTTTTGTACTGTGCGGTGCTGGTAGAACCGAATAGACCTTAATGCTGATACGTTTTTAATGTCCACCAATATACATTTTTAAAACCGGACGTCTGCATAATAGGGCAAGCAGATTGTTTATAGTGATCAGTTCAGATGGTTTGGGCATGTAGAGCGAATGGAAGAAAAAAGGAGTATAAGGAGAATATATGACGCGAATGTGAATGGAAGAAGAAGCCGGGAAAGTCAGAGGAAGACATGGAACGATCAAGTTAATCAAATACTTGAGTCGGGCCATGTCAGAAGTCGGAATAACAGAAGAGAATGTATGACACAATGTATGAATGTGGATGAAGAAAAAAGTGTATGCCAAGATCTCTTTGCCTACCTCTGTGGAGAAACGGCGTGATGGTTAGTTAGTTAGTTAGCTAGTTAGCTACTAACTCTGTACAATTCTCATTTCATCCTACTCAATTCTGCTCAGAGGAGGGCGCTCCATTTTCCCGATTACCATCTCATACACGGCGCATAGTAGGTAGGTAGTCTGTTTTACAGGTATTTCAACGGAGTTTGATCGAAAGAGTTAGCAGCTTTGATCCCTGCGCACCATTTCACTTACGCGAAACTCGACGGAAACAAGCGGAACATCCATTCACAGTTGATGTCGGCTTCATAAGAACGGGTCGTTTCTCCGACTGGCTTTCGCATAATAGATATGTAATAACCTACCGAAATCTGTTTTTTCTCCATCATATAATCAGGGCCGCATTAATAAATCCTTTCCTACAGCCCCTACCTTGAACTGCCTCAGAACGTTGCCCAGGCGGGTGGTGATATTATATGATAGTTCTCCCGTCTTTACACGTACAGACACGCTCAAGCTCTTGTGAGATGTAGAATAAAAATTAAAATGTGTATATTCCGGATTAAATTTTTTTTTAATAATTAATGTTTTATTACCTTCTTTTTTTTACATCAAAATAAAAAAAATCTTTGCTGAGGATTACTTTTACAAAATATGAAATTAAATTATACTGAATTAATATTTCTATTAATTGATAAACTACAGTTCTTAAAAACGTAAGACAAGATTTTTGTGCATATCGCAAAGAGTAACAATTATTTTTATAAACAATAATTATTATTCTGAAACACTCATCCAAATTGAAAAAAACCTTTCCGAGCAAAGATAAATGTCGCCGACAGGACTCGAACCTGCATCCTTCTGATGTCCGGTCAGATGCTCTACCGTTGAGCTACGTCGGCTTATCGCAAACCCGCCAAGTTAATCAATATATACTAGTGTTTCATTCAATAATTACTGTTTTATTATATTTTCACCTGTAAACAACCAACTTTATTAGTATGAGAAAGGCTTGTAACGGCTAAATCCCTCAAATAGATGGCGTCGAGACAAATTATGTCTACATTTTATTGGTGAAAATTGCTTTGACTTGTCAAATATTTATTAATTGATAAACTAAAGTTCTTAAAAACTTAAGACAAGATTTTTGTGCATATCGCAAAGAGTAACAATTATTTTTATAAACAATAATTATTATTCTGACCGGACATCAGAAGGATGCAGGTTCGAGTCCTGTCGGCGACATTTATCTTTGCTCGGAAAGGTTTTTTTCAATTTGGATGAGTGTTTCAGAATAAAAATTATTGTTTATAAAAATAATATTTCTATTTTTGAAACTGATAATAAATACATGGTGGAATTCCATTATAATGATATAATAACACACATATAAAACTTATTTCCATTTTTATTTTATTTCACCGTGACCGGTTTCAGCTTGTTAAAGCCATCTTCAGACTGGTCTTGACCATCTTGACCAGTCTGAAGATGGCTTTAACAAGCTGAAACCGGTCACGGTGAAATAAAATAAAAATGGAAATAAGTTTTATATGTGTGTTATTATATCATTATATTAAATTAATAGGAATGCTGAAAAATAAATTGTAAGGTGAGGTGTTTTAAGTGCAGTCGAGTGGTTTCGGTGTTAGTCTGTATCTAGTGTTAATATGTTTTGTATTTTAGATCTTCTTATCGTTGTTGTGATTTTTGAAGGAGGGTGGGAATTTGTTGTAGAGTTTAGTACCATAGTATAAGAAGTTTTTGTTTCCAAATATTTTTAGATGTATTTTTGACTCTGTGATTCTAGTGTTTTTAATATGTGTGTTTGTTGGTATTTTTTTTTTACAACAAAATAATAAACAATGATATATCCCCACTGAGATTTCCCGTGTTGAGGTGTTCATTTACAAGACATTAAATTACGTTATATTAAATTGATGAAAAAAATAAATATAATTGTTAGGTGAGGTGTTTTAAGTAAAGTTGAGTGGTATCCAGCGTTTTATTTGATTTTTAAATTTATTATGGTTGTTGTGATTTTTAAAGGATAGTGGGATTTTGTTGTAGAGTTTAGTACCATAGTATAAGAAGTTTTTGTTTCCAAATATTTTTAGATGTATTTTTGACTCTGATTCTAGTGTTTTTAATATGTGTGTTTGTTGGTATTTTTTAGTATATTTTTTTAACAAAATTATAAACAATGATATATCCCCACTGAGATTTCCCGTGTTGAGGTGTTCATTTACAAAACATTAAATTACGTTATATTAAATTGATGAAAAAAAATAAATATAATTGTTAGGTGAGGTGTTTTAAGTGAAGTTGAGTGGTATCCAGCGTTTTATTTGATTTTTTAATTTATTATGGTTGTTGTGATTTTTAAAGAATAGTGGGATTTCGTTGCAGACTTTAGTACCATAGCATAAGAAGTTTTTTGTCAAATATTGTGTTTGTGTTTCCTTGTTGAATGTGTTTTTTATTCCGAGATCTAGTGTTTCTAACATGTGTGATTGTTGTTATTTCTTGTTTTTTGTATTTATGAATGTAAAGTAGTATTGTTTTAGAGTATAATTGTTCTATTAAGTTTGTTAAAGATTTCATCAGTGCTAGTTCTTACAGGGACTTTAAGTATAATTTTCATGATGGCTTTATGTGTTCTGATGAGAAAATTTAAAATATTATCATTAACAATGGGAATAATAATGATAATGACAACAATAATAAATAACTATTATTCTACATCTTTGTTCTATTATTTGTACAGCTGTATTTCGTTCTATTCGTATTATGTTCATTCTGTCAGGCAGGTGACGTCATAATTGAGAAAATAACTAAGTTAGATACGTCTATTTTGGAAAACAGCCTTCAATTTTGCGTTCTTCATCAATATTCATAAATTATACTTTCCAATTATTACATCTCCCGTTTGCTCCCTTGAAGGCTGATACTTTAATTACCGAGGGCCGGTTTTTCATCTCCAGCCTAATCCTCGATGAGAACATAATTATTAATTGACGGTTTTTACGCCTATCGCGTTAGGCATTGCGTAAAAAACTTAAGCTTAGCCGACACTACTACTAAATTTAGGATAATATTAGACCCTTGAATTGACGCCGATTGGACGGGATATTTAAGATTTCGCAACACGTTGCTACCTATCTTCTTCCTCTTCATAAGCATTCTGGAATCCAACATTAATATATTGAAACCTAGAACTATTCAACTTTCCAAAAAAAGGTATATTTTGATTGAAATATGTCGAACTGTGCAGTTTTGCACATAGCTATACAATACCCGTGTAAGGTACCTACTCACTTGACGAACTCGTCCATTCGCATGGGTGTATATGCATAGCCAATCAGTCGTTAGGTAGCGATCGGTAAAACAGATTTAATTGCAGCGGACCAAAGGCGGTCTTTAGTGGGCCGAAAAATGTTTACTATAAATGATCGGTTACATGAATACTTTATTTACAGAAAGTACATCAGACTTTTTTTAATTACTCTTTTGTGCAAAAAATTGTATACACAATACACGATTCACGCAAAATATATGAATGATAGTGCCAATGTTTCAAAATAAATATGATCAACTGCCCTCTTCAGGATAACAATTTACCTAATAAAAATTAATTTAAATTGTTTTATTTTTTTATTAAAAAACGTTTGAAATAAGCGGAAAAAAGTTACAAAGGTTTTAATATTAAAAAAAAATATATATTTTAATATGTTATTCCACCATGAATTGACAGTATCAAAATTAGAAAAAAAAATTAATTAATAAAAAGTATTTTAATAAATATGATTCCTCAAAGTTATTTTATATCATTTGAAGAAATAAATATTTTCAGTTTCAGATAAAACAATATGTTGTACTATTTTTTATTCCTATTCCATCTCTTTCTTATAATATAAAAAAATCTTTCTTGTGTTTAATATTTATTTTCCCGGCTAAATGGAGTAAATCTTGTATTTATGATTAATTTGAACATTAGTTATTGCTTTAACAACCCCATAATTAACAATTAACTTAATAATATCTTAGAAACGTCCACATATTAAGTATTACACGCTTACTAGTTTGTTGGACGCCTTCATTTCATAGGCAATAATTTATTGTATTAATATTTTTATATCCGGAAATTTCAGATTTTTTATTAAAAAACCTGGATTTATTATATATATGAGATTTTGATTTTGAAAAATCCGAATATCCAAATTTTTCCTATTTCAGAAAATTCAGATTACAATCACTAGATCAAAGTACAAAAACAGATGAAATGTTCCCATTTAGTATGTTTTAAGCTTGTTATTCGACTTCAGAAAATAAAATTATCAACCATTTTTTGAAAACATGTAATAAAATGTTAATAATCGCATAAATTCTGTCTCCTTTCTCTAACAGGCAGGCTTAAGTAAGACGAAGAGATGTTTCTCAGTGACGCTTTAGAAGGATTTCGCTGCCGAAAGCGTATTCAGATAGATACACCAAAATTAATTTGCTCGACATTATAACCACTCGTATAAATTCCGAGAGAAAAGGTTTTTATCGTTATAAAATTTTATTTTGAAATCCGGTTAAAATGAAATGTATGATTAAAATGCGCCCCGAGAAACGTTTACGTTAACGTTTTGGTTCATCTCTTCAAACAAAATAATAATAAAGGCTTCTCGCGGCGGAGCGTTACCCACCCCCTTCCCGCTCGCACCAAATATTCCTCCAGTATTATGAAATGGCTTGATGGATAATCCATCACCACTGTTTATCGCTTCGTCAACATGGCGTGGAATTTTCAAGATTGTAGTGCTTTAGGAAGGCTCAGAACTTGATGTATTTTTAAGTGTTGTCTCACAGATTTTTAAAGCTTAGTTTATGTTCGATGATATCTTGATTCGAAAAGTAAACCTCATAATTTAAATACTTACTTAATCGTATGTATAAAATAAATAATACGGTAACCGTAACAAATAGAATAAGATAAAACCGAATATGGTAAAACGGACCATGACGAAACTGGCAACGGATACTCTGGACCATAATTTCTTTAAGTGTCAATTGGTAAAACTTAAAATTGAACTCCCTACAAGTATTCTCCGGAAAGTTATTTTTTTTTTACATGAATATCGCACAAGAGTCTCAACTGCTCCCAACCATCTGGAGCCAGTGAGACTATGGCATCCCCAATTGGGGAATGTTGTGAGGCTGAAGGTATTGGGAAGGGGAAGGAGAAGGGGAAGAGGAAGGTGGGGAAATATCTGGCTATTCAGATCTGGTCAACAAATACGGCTAAAAGCCTTTCAAGCCACGTTTCAATTCTGAATGGTGGTCTTTCACCAGGGCGATACTGAGAGTTTCTTCCACTCTGGAACGTGCGCAAATATGCCATATATTATTTCAAATGAATAAATTGTGAAACAGCACAAATTAATTAAATAAAATTTACTTGCGCACGCCGGAATTTGAACTATCGACCTTCGGATTCATTGTCGAGAGCCTTACCCCTCGACCATGGAGGCCGTCAAGTTTCAACACTCCTCAAATTTAATGTTTATTAGCAAAATATTTATGAAAATGGGATTAAAATTTGAGTCGTTAGGGTTTAAAAACACATAAATTTACACTGTAACTTATTTGCTTCAATTTTATTTGCCCAAATATTATATCCTGTTTAAAAGTAACTAATGGAACAATCTGTACTATTAAAATCTAATTAATTACACATGGCCAAGATCGCCCTTAATGTGTGAAAGCCATAAAATAATAATAATAAAAAAAGATGAAACACGAAGAAACGATTGTAATAAAATGGAACACAATGAAACAGAACATGATATAACAGAATACGGTAAAACGGAACAAGATGTAACAGAACATGATAAACTGAAACATGAAGAAACAGAACATAATAAAACGGAATACGATGAAACAGAACATGATAAAACAGAACATGAATTTTGAAGCAAACAGAACACGATAAAACAGAATACGGTAAAACGGAAGATTATGAAACGGAACATGATAAACCGAATCATGATGAAACACGAAGAAACAGAACAAATTAAAATGGAATATGGTAAAACGGAATATTATGTGACGGAACATGATAAAACATGAAGAAACATCAATAGATATAACTTAATATAATTAAACGGACCACGATGAAACAGAACGTGTAAAACAGAACACGATGAAATGGAACTTGATAAAACAGAATATAATAAAAACCAAAACACGAAAAAAACAGAACATAAGAGAAAAGGTCAAATATAGAACAGAACCTTGAAAAATAGAACATTGCAAAAATGTAATATAAGAGATGTTAGTAAACTAAAAGTTTTTTTTAATACTATTTAAAACTAACTAACCATCATACCTTTAGGCAGAAAGAATTGGCTACCACACAACTCTGTCTCGGCACATACTCATTCACATTCATATAATCACCTCTAGTAGTATTAATACATTACTATAAACCCGTTGTGGGGATATTTAAAGTATTTTTCCGAAGCTTCGTTCGGATTGAGGCAAAATATTCGATGCAGAGATTTTTCAGCATTAGAGGCATCGCTTTGTTATGTACATGAGGCACTAGAGTTAATTTACTCTACTATAGCGAAAGTTAAGAAAAAACAGACGAAAGTTCAGGATAATAAGAAGTTTACATTTTACAATTATTTCAAATATTGATAATATAAAAAAAGATCATATGCGAGTATTACATTTCGAGAATACGATTGGTAATAATATGTGGCACGAGGTTGGAATAACATATATATATATATATTATTTTCGTAGAAAGCAAATTATGAAATAAAACAAACACTTCGCTTTAATATCTTTGCTGATATTTCCCAAATATATATGTGCTCACTCTATGTATTTTTGTTCAGTTTTAAAATTCACCCTCGTGAAGCTTGAGATAAGCGAAACCGGTTAGTGATAATTAAAAAAAAATTGTGGTTTAAAATAAAGTGTTTATTTTATTTAACACGTACTATAATGTTTTCTCTGTCAGTCCCAATGAAATTCTAAATTTGCTGTGGCAGCTGAGATCGAAATGTGTCAAATTTTATAAAAAGATAATTTTTTTAATTATTTTACGCAAAATTGTCACAGTTTTTAAAATCTTTTTAATAGATGCAAAAATATCTGTTTTAGGATAACCTGAAATATTTATTTTATTTTGTTTATTGATTATTAACAGTCCGATGACCTTTTATAGATTTTTAAACATTTTACATGATTTTGTCCATAATCCAGAAAGAAAAAAAGGTTGATAACAAAAAAAAACATGATGAATAGTAGGTAGATAAGTGTAACACGTGAACTTAGCTAATGAGACCAGTGAGATCATAAGGATAGCAGCCAATAATATGGGATTTAAAAATGGAGGATAATATTAAAAAGTCTTGAACTTGAAGTATGATATCAGTGTAGATGGCGTAAATTGAACTGGTCTCATTAGCTAAGTTGGTTAAGCGGTTACCCCGGTTGGGTAGAGGTCCTGGGTTCGAGTCCCAGATGTGACTGAAATCTTTTTATTTTCTGTTGTTTTTTCGGTTTCGTGGTTCATTTGGGATGTGTTAATATTATGTTCTTCAATGATTAAAATATTACAATGAGGTTTACAAACTTCAATAAGTTATAAAAAATAAATTGAATATTGATTTAATATTAATTTTTTTAAAGAGATATAGAAGATTTAAGGTACGTGGTAGATAATCGTTACATTATGGATATGGGAAGGTTAGATACGTTTTGCATATCTAGTTCAATAAATAACTCCTGTAATCTACTCCATATAAATTCAGCAAAGCGTTAAAAAGCTCCTTTTGTGAACGATTCGTAAAATATTTTTAAAAAAAAATTCTTAAAAACTTTTTGCAAAGGGAAAAGCAGACGCATACCCTCTCATACTTAAAATTCAACATTTTATTAAGTTTGAAGAATAAATAATTTTTATTACGTTTGACAGTTACATGACAGATGTCGTATAAAACGGTATTTTAAAGTAGTGAAAAGAAACCTTGCGGACGAAGTTATTAATGAAATTCTTGAAATATTTTATTTGAATCAATTTAGACTGTGTTTGTACTTATCATGGATAGTCGGTAGATAAAACCAAATTCAGGCAAGACTTATTGATGTTAACTTTTTTATGAAACATTATCTACAACTAAATAATTTTTGTAATGTAAACACTGAATTTTTTTTAAACCTCTTCGATTTAAGTTAATAAAATGTTAACAATTACTCAAATGGTTTTTTTTTTTTAAATTTTGCTGTTTAATAAGAAAAAGGAAATAAAGAAAATAAACATTTCATCTCAATTGTCATAACACGATTGTTTTATTACCGATGATAAATTTATTTCGGTTTTACATTCGATGATTTTAAGTACATCAAAGTTATGTATTGATCAGTTTGTAATCTGGGTACGCGCAATACAATGAAACCTTGGGTATTCTCAAATATACCCGGTCTTGTGAATGATAATTTCATTTAAGTTTTATAGAAATATCGTTTTTGAGAAAGCGAGTTGGGTTTATAGAATGAGGCTTTATTTGGAATATGAAGAAAATAATTGTGAATATAAGTAAGTGTGATCGATGATAAAATGTATACAGAAAATAAAGTAAATGGCTCAATTGTCTTGAAATTTAAACATTTTTAAAATTCAAAGTTTTTTAGTTGAAAGTAATTACTATATTTATTTCTTCAATAAATGTATAATTACTTTGTGTTGTCATTATTAATACAAATGGTTTAAAATGAGATAAATTAGAAATTAGAAAAAAAGTGTTAATAATCAATTATATATTATTATTAATTAAATATATTTTTTAAATAGCTGTTTCTTAAATTAATTTTTTGAATTAAGAAAATTATTAATATAAATTTATTTAACAATAACAATAACAACAAAAATTATGCCTCGTTATTTTCTTGATTGTATTTAAAGTATCTAATGATAAAAATAATTTTATTTTTAAATTTCTAACAAATATTTATTATTTGGTATTATACGATAATTTAATTTTTTATTTTTTCAATTATTATAACATTTTAAAATTATTACTTACCTACTTTCATAATTTATTATTAATTTTTGTTTATATTTGTAATTTATCTATTTTTAGAATATTATTTTTCTATGTTTATTACTTGTCTATATTTGTCATTATTTTTTAGTATACTTTGTATCTTAATGAGGGAAGCTTCGCTTCCGAAACATCTTGATATTTATATATAACAGTGGTGTAAACAAAGAATTTCTTATTGATTTTATTAATAATTTACCACAAAATAATCATAAATTTATTGAGGAAAAACAAATAAAAATAGTTTGATAAATAAGCAACGAGAAGTATTAGTTCCAATTCCAACTCTTCATATAAATTGTATAAAACACGTTATACTCGTACACTTTGTCAGTTAGAAGTCAAGTTTTCACTGGCTCCAGATGGTTGGGAGCAGTTTGGACTTTTGTGCGGTAATAATAATAATAATAATTGGATTACTTCTATAGCGCCGTTTTCGTGAGAAAATCACCTCAAGGGCGCTTTACAATTAATAAAATAACATATACAACCAATACCTTACAGTTAAACTTTATTACTAATGGCATATAAGTAAGACTTATGGCTAGGGACTAACTACTGAGACCTACAATTAGTGACTCACATCTACGGCTTATAGGTAGTCACTCACCAACTAAAAGTTATAGCTAGTGACAATTTAAACTTAAGTAGGCATATAAAGTAGTTTCATATAAAAAAAGATTTGCTTATTTGGTCCCCTTTGTGGGAAGCTTCGCTTCTGAAACATGATGATATTCATATATTAAACAGTGGTGTACACAAAGAATTTTACACTAGTTTTATTAACTTTTAAAAAATAAAACAATAACTTTGTTTACATCACTTTTATTTATACTTTTGCCGACCGGGTTTTGCTACTACCGTAGCTTCTTCAGGGCAGTATACAACTGTTTTATTGTTTTATTTTACCAAGTTACCTCTTCATATGAAAATAGTTTTATTTGCATTTTTTTAAAATACGATTTATTTATAAAAAAGAGTTCTGCTAGGTAATTATTATTACGCATGACAGCTGTTTCGTCTTTCAAAGGCAAAATCAAACTGTGGTGAAGCCGGTTACACACGGTCTATTTGTGTTATTTCTACATACCTATTTATAATGAACCTCTTAAAAATATTTTTTTTTTACTAATACCCTTATTTATTTCCGAGTAAATTGACGGTTAATTTATTTGGAAACGCTAATGAAACTGTCTTAATGACTTTTAGTCAAATTTATACAATATAGTAATTTTATTGTGAAAATTAACAGTGTAATAACCATTAAAATAGATACTCTCAGTATCGCCCAGATGAAAGATAGCCAATCCGATTCGAAACGTTGGCGTTGCTTGAAGTGGCTTTACCGTGTTTAGTGACCATATATGAATATTGAATAGTCATGTATTTCTCAACCTTTATCCTCCCCATCTTCTACCCTTCATCACTTCAACCGTTATAATAATTAAAAAGAAGCTACAAATTGGTTTGCAATTCGTTCCACTTCTGCATTTATATTTGTTGGTATATGAAGTTATAAAGTGATGTTTTGTATTACCCACGCATATTCTTGAACAGATTTATATTTTAATAATAATCTCATATCAAAATGTTATTAATATACCGTTTTTAGGTACATCATTATTATTAAAGATTTTCTGGAAATGGGTAATAGCTATGAAATTTTCAAAGCCAAACCAAAAACACTTTGCAGCTTTGACAGAATTATACAGTTTCTAATTTCATTGTTTTACTGCAATAAACCACATGGTATTTAAAGACATAAGCGGAATACTTAAACTTTGAAAGAATATCTTGAGGATTAATGCTGTGATGTGTCTCTGTAATAAATATAATTATATAATGTACCAGTGTCTCTTTAATAAATACATTTATTTTCTAATGTACCGGTGATGTGTGTCTTTATAACAAATGCTAATTATGTATTGTAAACGTTGTTAATGTACTGCATAGATGTTAAATATGTATTTTAAATATTATGCTATTTTTTATTTATTTATGGTGAAAATACAGAGACAGGCAGTAATATCAAAACAATATACAATATCTGGAGAACTCGCCTGCCTCACTGATTAATATGATACCGATTGTTACGTTACGAATTCGCCATAGCATCTAGCCCCTCGTTAATGTGCGCAGGATTATTTATGGTACTAGTTCCGATTCCTCCCGCCATCGGGCAGCGTCTCTCACGCGATACAAAAATACCGGCATTGGAACCATTAGGTTGTGTGTTTAAACTGCAGAGCAACTTGTCTCCGCAAAAGGCTGCCGAAAAAAATCTACCCTTTATTAACTGTGCTGATATAATTACTTGCCTCCCGTAAACGCCAGATTTAATTCCCGAGAGAGCGATAATCAGTTTAACATAGGCAGGATGTCTGTTTTTTTTTAGGTTAAATCAATCGTATGTTTTGATGTAAATATAATGTGTACCCTCTCGCAATAAACCCTGTACTGAGAACTGGACTCTTTCATTTGAATGGTATGGGAACCCCTAATTTCCTTGGCCAGATATAAGGCGGAAGCCGATCTACGATCCTGAGAGACGTTGTCACAACTCTACCCCTCGAGGTGAGCTGAGACTCGGCCGTCTCAACAGTTGGCCTCTCGGTAACCATAACATTTCTTTTTCTTGCGATTTCTCCCTTGAGGCCCTCACACTGCATAGTGGGGCTTGTTCCCCAACCTTCACACTGGCGCTCCAACGTGGTAACCTTCACAAGATAAATAAACCTTTAAAATAATATTTAGAAAAGTTAAGGAATTTAAGATTGTGTTACATAAGTGCACAATGCTTAAATAAAGTTACAGAAGGTAAGTAAACTTAACAAATAATATTCACAAGAATGGAATCGTAAAAAATAATGATTACATTTAAAATATCGTTATACATGGACGGATTGGGGTAGCCGTAGCTCAGTGGATTAGATCGCAAGGTTCCGGATAGACCATGAAGTCCTGGGTTCGAGTCCCAGCTGCTACCGTTATCTTTTTTTATTTTCTGTCTTTTCGGTTTCATGATTCAATTTGAGAATATATTTCATCGAAAATTTCATGGCTTATAACATTTTGCTCTTTTGATAGGGAAGACATTTTTGACAAAAAATAATAAGATAAATATACCCTACCCTTGATTGAAAACTGCCTTCGAGTTTCAGTATATTTCGTCGATTCTATTCCACTTTTCCTTTCATCTGAAGGCTAATGTAATCAATTTTATTGGAGCGCACGGAAAATATGATATAAAAAAATATCAAACACAACATTTTTCGGATATTCAATTGCTGTCTGTTATTGGAAAAAAAACATGTTTAATTTAAAGAATACAAATGAGAGACGAATTCAAATTTGGTAAAAGAGCATCCTTGGCCTATTCTGAAATTAAATTACCGCAAAACAGTATTGTAATTGTACTACTATCCAAAATTATTTAGAATTTTGGTAATTTCAACAAAAAACATGTAGAATGAAATGTTTAATTTCAAACCACAATGAGAAAATATACTGTAAATAAATATTTAATAAAAGTTCATAATTTTCGTGCATAATATATATTTGTTTAATTCGTAAAAAGCATTTACTTTGTGGCTTGACCTAATTATAGATTTCCTACATTTAGTGTTTTTTTTATTAAAATACTAAAAAACACTAAAGATAGGTAAATATATATATTTTTTGATTTAACGAAAATCAAATTTGATAATGTTATTAAATTTGATTTACATTAAATTAAAAAAATAATAATAAATGAGTTCTACAAATTTTTTATTTTATTTTTATTTATTTATTAATTCATTTTTTGAAACATACATTCACACAAATAATGTACAATGATTATAAACATTTTGTTGTTGTTTTTTTTTTTTTACATTAAATTATAAATACACCTGAACAACCTATGAGTAATGTATATAAAACAAAAAATCCCACATAAGCAAGGCCAGTGCGTGGGTATACCTGGTATCAGTTAGTTGCAGTATATTGGTTTATTTGTATTAATACATGAATGTTGAAGGTTAGTTAAATAAAAGATTTTAAGTTAGATAAGAAAACAAATCGAAAAACAAAGAAAGAAAAGTGGGGAAAATATACAGTTATAGCAGGAAAAGGTTGATATCTTTGGTTTTAATCCAGTTTTTTATTTCATTTTTGTATGTGTTTAAAGATAATATGTTTGGACACTTATATTCTGTAGATAGAAAATTAAAAATTTTAGGAGCAATAAAAAAAGCATGTCTCTGCGCAAGCCTAGTTTTACACTAAGGTACTTCAAGTACGTTATTTATCCTGTTACTAGAACGATTTTCATTTTTTTGGGAATAGTTTGTTTCTTGAAAATACATATTTTAGGCACTGTAGACAATAAATTTTTCTTATATATCTAACAGTTCAGCTAAATTAAACACAAAAAAAAAATATATATATATAATTACGATATATTAAGCCACTCATGCATTTACAAACTATGTTCCAACATCTGTCTTTCGTTTTACGTAGGTAAGATATCTCGTAAAATCAATAATATTAGAATCACGGACCATTTTATGTTTAAATAACAGTACTTTTTCAGAGTTTGCCAATCATCTCAGTTCAACCGATCACATCCATATATATAAAAATGAATGTTTGTCTGTTTGTCTGTCTGCCCTCGATTTTCTCGAAGATTACTCAACAAGTTTCGCTGAAAGCACAATTTTTCCTTATTAGTGCCGGAAGGTTTAGAAAGTAGTTTGAACGAAATCCAATATGTAAAACTGTTGCCATAACGTTTTAAAAATAGTATGAAAAACATCGAACTCGCCATGTTTAATTTAGGTTAGCCCATAGATAAACCACTCTGGTTAGCCTTAGATTACATATTCAAAAGAAGAAGGTTTGTTTGGGTGGAATATTTTCAAAATTGAAAACACAATAGATAGATTAAATATATTTTGAAAAAATAATTTAAATGATTGTTTCTTTATTAGACATAGTAATAGTCATTAAAATGTATTAATTTCACTGTCAAACTAATTATGGCATCCAAACGACAAGCAAGAATTCACAACTTTATTAAAAAACAAACAAAAAATCCCAAGCAAGGCCGGGTAAACGTCAGCTAGTTTGTAAAAAAGATACAATGCTTCAATTTCTTCACCGTAATAATAAGGCAATAATTAGATAATTTAGAATCACTTGGAATTATAAAGTCCCTAAATTTTAATTCTATTATTGAATAAAGAAGTAAATTTATCGAATAGCCTTGTTCTAAATATTTTTCCGGTGAACCGCTTGGTATGTTCTGAAAAATCTCTAATTACGTTTTCCCCTTTAAACGCCTCGCACTCCAACACCGAAATATTCATGTATGTCTTTCATTATTTTGTATCTTATGTTAGGTTTAAAAAAGGGTACTCCAGAAACCGGTCAGTAATTATATTAAATTGATGTGGTTTAAAACAAATTACTGTGTTTGTATTATAAGTATTTTTTTGTAAACAACGCACAAGAGGTCCAACTACCTGAAGCCAGTGGGATTAAGGCATTCTAAACTCTGGTATGTTGTGAAGCTGAAGGGAGTGGGAAGGGGGTGTAGATTGGCGTATTTAGATCTAGTTGTAACTCTTTCAACTACTTATCCCGATCTGCACTATGAAGTTCGACATCTCTATTGGAGCAATACCATCTCTGTTATCTGGAAAGAGAATCTCTTTAGAGCTTCGCCACGCCACCACTAGTCATCGTTTGGTCACGGCGTTTCAGAAATTCAACAGTGAACAATTTACATGGCAGACTTATGAATCTGGAAAGGGTCTTGAACGAGGCTTCAATGAGAACTGTAGCTTCATTTCCTGGTTTACCTTATTTTAACTATCATTGTATGCTTACAGTAAAATGATGCCCGACATAAATGTTTTCACAAGACAATGCTTTCATAAATGTAGTTTTATTTTTATCCTCTTTTAATATTGCAATATGCCATTTCTGATTGACAAGCTGACTTTTACAATGCATCTTCTTCGATTCAATGAAATACTAAAAATTCATTGATATATTAGATTCTTTACATATTGTCGCAATAATTTCCCGTATTCTTCGAATCATTGTCCCAACTCAAATCTCGAAATATTTTTTTCCTCCTATCGCCATTTAAGAAAAACATTACTCTTAACTTAATCAATGCGCACTCACAATTCTCCACTACATAGCACAATTCAGATACATATATACACGTACACCTTCATTCACACACAGCTACAACATAATAGTAGAATCTAGACGTAAAAGAGAAGTTGCTGGAACCTTCTCGAAGATATGCCAGAAGTAATCCAAACATTTGGCACAAGGGCGACACACGACAGAGTTGTGATGCCTCTACCAATTGAGCAAATATGGTGGAACCTGAGATCAGCCCTGCCTTTGGCCTCGAAGTGAGTTAAACTGCCTTCTTTACACTAGCACCCAACGTGTCCTTTTCCCTTCTTACACTGGTCTCCCTCGCGTGGGGCTTCTCTTCCTTTTTTACAACACATACACTTATACACTACACACATTTTTCATATACCGTTTTATCTTTACCATGTATCATTCTCCTGCATATCGTACTAACTCCATCCGGTAAAATGTATATAACCACTCACTATATATAAGATAGAGACATATCATTGGCACCGACCTTCGTAAAAATTTTCTAAAGCCTTGTAAACTTCACACCACTCATTTTATGCGTGCACTGTTTGTTTCTAAAATAAAATGAAACAAAGGAAACGTCCGTTCAATAAGATTTTATGCGTCCAAATGTTTTTATTTATCAAGACCTAACATATTCAACTTGAAGGAAGAGTTTATTTGGAAGAGATTAGGTGGTCGACAAACACCATGTTTTTTTCAAAAAAACTGTATTTCAAGTAATGTGTCGATTATGAATCCTGGTTTTTCACAAACGTGATGCTGAGAGTATCTACGATTCTGGAACATGCCGCAAACACAGGATATACTATTATATACTATTATTTTATATTGAAAAAACTCATATATTTTCTATAAAAGATTTGTGATCACTTTGTGGGGTCATTATTATTAAATTAATAAGAACAACTTTGTTTACACATCTTTTTTAATATATAAATATCAACATGTTTCGAAAACAAAGCTTTCCTCATCGAGATGAATAATTAATCCTAATGTATGTGATTTATGCATTTTTGTTTATATAAATTATACATGACCTCCATGATACACGTATGAGCTTAGTATGGGGATCGAGAAAACAGTATATTTTTTCAGCTTTTAAAAAGTCGATAATTAAACTTTTAAAATTTAAACATTATATAATTTGATTTACTTAAAAAAAGCGAAATTCTTACTTAAAAAAAATGAATTATACGGAGGTAATACGATCCGTGAGTTCGAAAGTCTAATTTAGTCCATCATAAATGTCTGTACTGCAAAGACTGACATTGGCTGGACATTTAAAATAATGTCAGATGATACGACACCAAAAATTATAAGCAAATGGCTACCCCAGTAGAAGCCACTGATGAAAAAAGCTGATTAAGAGGTAGATAGACTGTGTGGATCAGGATTAGAACATGACGCCAAGGACTGAGAACTAAAGGCGAATGACGAGTGGCGAGGAACAGCAGCCAGTGGAGAGCATCTATGAGGCAGGTCAAATCCTCCTTCGGATGTAGTACTGTGATGATTGATGGTGACTTTCATATAACTTGATGGTGACTTTCATATAACTCTGGTGACTTTTCACATGAAATATGATATAACACATTTGAATGAATAATATTATTACCTGTTGCTCATGACGTTGTAGAGTATTGGGTTGACCGTACTAGACACGTAGTACAGCCAGCCGGTCACGGAGAACATCCACTCGTTGATGTCTTTGAAGTGCGTCCAGTTCTGCCCGTAGATGTAGATGAGCCGCTGGGCGTGGAAGGGGGCCCAGCATAAAAAGAAGGCCACCACTACTGCGGCTGGAATAAAATGGAGAAGGAAATGGTTAGACTTTTCATAATATCACAATACTAGAATAAATCTTTTACTGTTCTAACCTGACTTTTTTTAAATAACGTTAATCGTAATCTGACACTAATTGAAAATCTTCTACCGTCATATTACGCGAAAAATATTACTTATGCAATGATGAAGAACAAGGGATAGATTTCGCAATGCCTGGGTGGGAATCCGACGCTTTGGATTTCTCAATCTACTAACCCATTTGCAGTGGCGTGCATCGCTCCATGGCCAAGGGTAGACTGCAGTCATTTCAAATGCAATTTCACAACATTGAATAGTTTAGGCTATTAGCCTGCTAAGTTCAGTTGGAAAGCTGTATGGTAGGATATTGATTGAAAGGGAACAAACGAAAACAGGAGATAAAATATTAGATGTGCAAGGTGTATTTGATATTTTTATATGATTTTCTCGTTGCGTATGATCACAGAGAAATTTCTGGCAAAAAATCAGAAACTTCTCTTTGCCTTTGTACCATAGATCTACAAAAAGGATACGACCGAGTTGACAGGAAAAACGGATTGACACAAATTTAAATGGAAGAAGAAGCCGGGGAAGCCCGAGGAAGACATGGCACGATCAAGGGAATCAAATATTTTAGTCGGGCCATGTCAGAAGTCGGAATAATAGAAGAGAATTTATGACATGATGTATGAATGTGAATGAAGCAAGAAGTGTACGCTAAGATCGAGTTGTTTGGCGGTCCGTCCTTTCTGCCTACCCCTGCTGGGAAACGGCGTGATGATTAGTTAAAATAGTTTGGTAGGTTTGAAAAATGTCACTATTATGATTGTCTTCTGTTGACAATTGAAAGAAAAAATAGATTATCGATATATAATCCCATCCAATTGTCTTTCTTTTCACTAGACTCACGCAATACATCATCATAAAAATTTTTCGAGCCATTTTCCTAAGGCAGGCACACCTTTTCAGCGTTTATGGATTGAACGCCACTTCCCATTTGTAATTTGTTCATTCGTTGCTTCTCCCCTTTTTTATCTTTATGTAATACCACACAAGTGTTCCAGCTGCTTACGACCCTCCAGTGAGACTATGACATCCCCAATCGGGATATGTTGTGACGCCGAAGGTATCGAGGAGGGGAAGAAGATGGAGAAGAGGAAGGTTGAGAAGTACCTGGCTATTCAGATCTGGTCACCCAACACGACTAAAACCATTTCAAGAAACGTATTCCTTCTAGCATCTACCACTCCGGAACGTGCCGCAAATATATCACAGATTATTTTTAATGAATAAATTGTGAAATAACATACTTTAATCGAATAATTACTTCCGCACGCCGGGATTGAAACCCCGACATCCGGATTCGTAGCCATCATAACCACTCAACCAGGGAGACCATCAAACCGTCTACTAAATTTATGTTCTCACATTGAGACAAATCTTTCAAGATAACTGTTTTTTTTGGGAAAAATTTGACCAACAAAACCACGTTAAATGTAGAGAACCTCTACACATTGATTTTTTTACAATATTTTGATTGGTATAATAATTAATGGTAGAAAATTAATTTGCCGAAGCCGTAAAATTTTTGTGCTGGCAGTGGCTAGCAGGCTTAAAAGCTGTCCCTACTCTAAGTAAAACAACGAACCATAAAAATGATTTAAACGACAGATTTAAATTAAAATTAAAGTAAAATTTCTAAGAATTTGTATTATTTATTCAGTTGGCCTCAACAATCAGCAAAAGATGATGGCAATTAAACTAGCAATTTCAAATATTCAATGGAAAATTCATAACCGAACTTGAAAAAATAAATTCAATGTATCTTTGGTAATAGAATAATGCACGCCAGTGCGTACTGATCACGAAAGGTGCATAATTTTTAATTTATATGTAACAAAAATATTCATGTTTATTATTTTCAACGTATTACTACGCCAAAGAAAAAAACTGGGTCTTGACTTTGGTGTAGGAGTGAAACATGTTAATTATAATAAGAACATATATTTAGAATATATAATAAACAGAGCTATATACTCGTAAATAAGGAATATTAAGTACTAGAAATTAGATTGCGATTTTGATTTGATTGTGATGATCAAAAACAGCACTATACAAATCATGGAATTATTATTATTATTTTTTTTTTTTTATTGTATAATATTAATTATATACAGTGGGAACTTATACCCGCTAAGCCACTGCAAGTAGCTTGTCAGCAGGAGTTTATTTCAACAATATAATATAATACAACAATAAATTACAATCATCATACAAATGTAGGGCAAAATTATTATATTTAGGCGCATGCATCTTGTGAGAAAAATAAGTTGATTAATAATTTGCATCATAAGTTGAGAAAAAAAAAACTTAAAGAGAAAAAATAATGGTAAAAGCATTACAGATTTGTTATTGAGATACTAGAGTCCAATCTTATAACACCGATTTAAATAATATTATAAAAATGTCAATATCATAAAAAATATCAAAATTATAAAAGTACCAATATTATAAAAGTATCAATATTATAAAAATATCAATATTATAAAAACATCAATACTTTTAAAAATATCAACATTATAAAAACATTCATATTACAAAAATATAACTATTACGTAAATATCAGAAATATCAAAGCATCTGTAAGTATTAAATAGATTAAGAAATAAAAATTTAAAAGATATATACATAAAACAGCAGTACAGGTTGGTTACAATGAGGATAGACTTAAATATAATAGTAACACCGTAACAGTAAGTACACCAGATATCTAGGAGCTATACAACCATGGAGACCGTCATATTTGTTACCATCAATACACAAGGTTACTTTCCAAAAGCCAACACTTTAACATCAGTGAGAATTTCATCATAGGACAATTGTTTTTAAATTCGTACGGCAATTTGTTAAATATAAATGGTACAATGTATTCAAGGGTTCGTTGACCATATTTATTTTGAAATATTGGCACTATCATTCCTATATTTTGTGTGAAACGTGTATTGTGTACATGATCCACCACTGCCTTATACGAACTTTCAGATATATGTTGCAGTAGAATTTTATGCCACAAAATACCACGAACAGGTAATACATTAATTGATTTGTACATGATATCAATGTCTCGCCTTTGGTTAAAAACTGTTTTACTTACTAACAATTTTACCATGGCGTTTTGAATCAGCTGTAAATGTTTTATGTTGGTCTTACAGGAGTGTCCCCAAGAAGTTATACCATACCTTATAGTCGATTCTGCTAGAGACAAATAAATTAGTTTCATAGTTTTTATAGGCACGTATAATTTTATCTTGTGGAGTCTTCCTACAATGGCTCGAAGTCGCTTACAGAGGTTAGAAATTTGTACGTCCCATTTCATATTACAATCCACCGTAACACCTAGATACACGTACTGGTTGACTAATTCGATACTTGTACACGCGCAGGGCTGTTTGGTATTATTGTGAATGCAATTAAATGAATGGGATATGATTACAGGTGCCTCTCTGTACCTTGCATGCGGGGATCTTATATGCATCAATTTCGTTTTTTTAGCATTGATTATTAGACCAGAGTCATGTGACCATTTTAATAAAGAAATAAAGTCTACCTGTAACAATTTTATTGCAGTATCCAAATTTTCATGGGATATTATAAGTGTTGTATCATCAGCATATACATAATGTTTAACAAACGAGAATATTTTGTTCATAAGTGATACAAAGATAATATAGAGCGTTGGACCTAAAATTGACCCTTGTGGAACTCCTGTTTTGACATTTCTTCTTTTACTAAATTTGTCTGATATTTTTACCTGGATTTGGCGGTTGGTTAGGAAGTTTTTGAATAGTTTGAGAAAGTTTCCTCTTACCCCTATTGCCTCCAAAATATTTAACATGATTATAATTTAATTTATTAAATTAAATAAAAAAAATTATTGTTTTAAATACATATTTTTTATATTGTCATATGAAGCGGTAACTTGGTGATGTGACATTATAATTTATAAAATAAAACAATAACTTTGTTTTACATCACTTTTATTTATACTTTAGCCGACCGGGTTTCGCTACTACCGTAGCTTCTTCAGGGCAGTATACAACTAAACTATGAACTAAGATGCACATGTGTTATGGAATGATACAAACAGGCTAGTGAAGGGCCAAGGGTGGGAGATCAGCAGGTACCTGCTGATCGGGAAGGGAATGTACTTTGTTTATTGGGAATAATTTAAAGATTGGACTTTTATTTAAATTTATTTGATTATTTATGAGTCTACTATTAGTGTTTTTTGCTTTCCTTATTTCTAATGCTTCTAGGTTATCTAATCGAATGCCGGTTACATTTTTATGCAGTAAACTAGTGCCTGTATTTTTATCGAATGTGTAGTCTGTTTCTAAGAGATGGTTAGCAAATTCGGAGAAGCCATTATTATTTATATTTTTTAACTATTATTATTTCTATATTTTGATAGAAAGCAGTCACTTTGTGGTTAGACATATTTAATGAAAATAAAACTATAACTTTGTTTATAATTACGAGATTTATTTAATTTTATTAAGACCGACCGGTTTCGCTTAACACAAGCATCATCGGGGTACAAAATTAAACTGATCAAAAATACATAGCGTGTGTTGTTATATACAAAATATACAATATACAAAAGTATTTACATCACGTACAAAACCTGGTAGTAAGGCTTGAACAACATTATCATTGAAATACGAAAGTCATAATTTTGACTACGACTTAAAATGTCATATATAACCCCACTATAAACATTTTAGTCTTTCCATTAACCCTAGAATGGAAGCGAGGAGTCAACTTTTATACTGTCAAAATTCAAACTAATTTTTCACTGAAGTACAGACCGATAGCGCCAGCTTTCTCAATACGCTTTCCTTGGGTTATTTCCTCAGCCATCTTCTGGTTACGCCTTTTTCTCGTAGGTAAGTTTAATATTTGTTTCACTGAGAAAATTTTACGTCTCATTGCATGATGGCAATTATTGAGTGAAATTTACTGATCACCTTATCTCAGACACAATAAACGATTGGATTATTCATATTTTTGATCTATTTAAGTAATAAATATGTTAATTATGAGTGATCGTAATATTTATTACACTTAACAATAAATATTAATCATAGATATGATTTAAAATGGGAGTAAAATTTACTTCTTGTTTCCATTAATTGGCTATGGAAGAATGCTTCCATTATAGGGTTAAAGCGATAGAAATTTTCTCAAATTTCTATTCACTTCCTAACAAATATAAGTACCGCAATTTCGATTGCTCTGCAAATATTCCGAGTAGGCTTTAAACATTTTCACAAGTTACCACCATAATCTGCGTGGCCTTTCAGGAAAAGAAAGGTTTTGCATGTATTATAATTTAACATAAGGTACTAAAAACAACCCTCTGGAATTTAAATCTCTCCGGAGCTCTTAGGAACGTCCATAAAATGTGGCATCGCTCGAACTCATTTTTAAATCACTCTCGGCCGAATTAAAATAATGGGGGTAGGTACCCACCTACTTTAAAGAACTTCTAAGGCTTTTATGGAAAAGTCCAAAAGAAAAAAAGACGAAAATATAATGATTTTAGTGTATTTTAAATGAATTTTTCACGCTTTGTTGCATATTTGGAATATACACCATAGTGTATAAGTTTTCCCCCATACCGCTAAAATTGAAGAATGTGATTTTTATTGAATAACTTTTCGGGTAAACGTATAATCTTGTTTTTAATAATTAATTTGAATAAACCTTTGAGATTTTATGTGAACAGAAGCTGATACATTTAATTGTGTATTAGATATATACTGATACATTTAATTAGGTATTAGATATATGCTGATACATTTAATTAGGTATTAAATATATGCTGATACATTTAATTAGGTATTAGATATATGCCGATACATTTAATTATGTATTTGATATATGCTGATATATTTAATTACGTATTAGATATATGCTGATACAATTAATTATGTATTAGATATATGCCGATATATTTAATTATGTAATAGATATATTCTGATATATTTAATTATGTATTAGATATATGCTGATACATTTAATCACGTATTAGATATATGCTGATTCATTTAATTATGTATTAGATATATGCTGATATATTTAATTATGTATTAAATATATGCTGATACATTTAATAATATTGGAATATGGTTTTATCGCATGGGGCAGTGCTAATCATGATATTCTTAATTTACTCATTAGAACACAAAAAGTTATCATGAAAATTATACTTAAAGTCCCTGTAAGAACTAGCACTGACGTAATCTTTAAGAAGCTTCAATAATAACAGTAACAAATATTAAAAACACTGAATACGTTAGATAGGGAGATTTGAAATAGAAAATAAATTAACACCAAACACCGAAACCACTCAACTGCACTTAAAACACCTCATCTTAAAATTATTTTAATTTTTTTCATCAAGTACAACAATTTAATGTATTGTAATTTCATATTTTGTAAATGAAATCCTCAGCACGGGAAATCCCAGTAAGGACATCATTATTTGTTATTTTATTACAAAAAATAAGAAAATAAAACATTATTTTTATTATTATCATTAATAAAAACGTAATCGTTAGTAAAAAATAAAGCTAAGTTCATATCACGATTTTATAAAATACAAATTTAATATATGTACCGCTCTATTCAATAAAACTTAGATGCATTTCCCCGATGTTACTAAGTTGTATCCTGTACTCGTTGAGTAGGTTTGTAGAATACGTTTACTATTCACTTTGTTAGCATTCTCAATTATGCGGAATATCAAAGTTCGGAATGTGATCGACAGTGTTAATATTTTAAGCTGGAAATAGTGTAGTGTAAATAGTGTGAACACGACCCCCAGACAAGACTAGTTTGTCTATTTCAATGTTAGTATGTTCATTTTGTTGTTAAAAAATACATCTTAATTTAAAAATGCTTTAGAGACTTAAGAGAGAAATCTAATCTTCTTCTTTTATATTGTTTATATGTGTGGAGATATAATGCGTATGTGAGTGTATGTATGTTTATCTGCGTATATGTGTATATATGCGTACATATATATGTGCATGTGTGTTTACGTGTGTATTTATGTATGCACATATGTGCACATGTGTGCATGCATGCAAACAATAAAAAAATGAATAAAAACTTTGGTATGTTTTTTAATCTAATCCTTCTGCATGTCTTTTTCTCCTTTCTGTCTTCTACTTTCTATTATAATTTTTCCAATTTTCAGCATGTTTAACTATTCTCCATTGGTCACCATGAAAGAGGCAGCCGCCTAGTATGGTGATCTAATGTATCTACTCCATGTAAACGTCATAATTAAATATCATGTATTTTATAAATAAATAAACGTGATGAAGAAAGTCCCGGCGGGCGGTGTGTGTTTGTTTTGTATACAAATCTATAGTTGTATTCCTAGCGTGATTTGACCTACATTAGATTTCGATAAACCACCCTATCTCCCTTTCCCACCCCTTAAAGAAAATTTTGGTACTTCATGGTGAAAATTTCCACGCTTGATGTTCAAAATAAGAGGGTAGGGATAGGAGTAGGGTAGGGGTAACATATCACAACCTCAAAAATTTACTCTAAACCATTGATAACCCCGGCCAACGCCGGGTACTTGAGCTAGTAATATATACTAAAGCAAGGGCAGGAAAAATAAAAGAGAACAATATATCGCGTACATATCCGTGAAATGAATTTAACGTCTGAAATATCTACTCATTTTTCAATTATTTTGGCAAACTTTGACCGTTAAATAAATATTTTAGAACTCCCTTCTAAAATTTAGAGCTTTCGGCCATGCCAGAATTTCACGTATTTCGGATTTGCGTTTTGGCTAAGAATTCGAAAACTTCACAATGAAAGATTGCTCGAGCTCGCTTTAAGACAAGTTTATTTCATCGAGGTTAAGTTTTTTTTTTTAATTTTTGTAATGTTTTCAAGCAGCTTTATATAATGTTTAAAATAAACTTTACTTTTTCAATTTTCTTAAATATTATTGATTGTCCTGTGAGTAGGCCGCTTACCCTTCAGCTTT
Source organism: Halesus radiatus (assembly GCA_022606495.2). Classification (NCBI taxonomy): domain Eukaryota; kingdom Metazoa; phylum Arthropoda; class Insecta; order Trichoptera; family Limnephilidae; genus Halesus; species Halesus radiatus. The sequence continues at coordinate 103,068 of JAHDVE020003299.1, forward strand.
TGAAAAAGTTTTCATTGATAAATCGTGTTTAAGACTTCATTGTAAGGAGAATATTAATATTTTGCAATACAACCTTTTTCTCGTATAACGGCTCGATTGTAGTATTGCTATTATATGTTCAATCAACATATCAAAGTCATAAATAAACGTCAACAGGATATAAGGGGTGGAAAAAAAGTGTGATTGATTGAAATTGTAAATCAATTTGTCGGAATAACTTATTAACTGAGGTTTAAAAGCTTCAATAAGTTATTCTATATTTATAGAAAAGTTAATAGGTGTCCCATATAAATAAATTCGAACAGTTATATCCCAGACGCTATCTATTTTGTAAAATTCGGGTAGAATCTTGCGATCATGCGCCCTTAATAATAATAATAATAAGAGTTAATTTCTATAGCGCAGTTTTGTGAAGGTTCACCTCAAGTGCGTTTTACACTAACTAACCTAACCTAATTGTAAAATAACAGATATACTACATAGTATATCTGTTATTATAATATATATACAATATGCAAATTAATACTATGACATACAATATTCATGAGCAGGTATTATAAAATAACAATTTAGAAACTAAGGGTGTAAATAATCAAATATGTAGTAGGTACAAATAACAAGAGAAAATTATATGACATTATATACATGGTTTTTCACTGAATACTAATGGAATTAAATAACAAGGAGAGAAAACCGCAACTAAATAAGCTATGGAGGATTGAAAGAAAAAGAAAAAAACAGAAAAAAAGAAAAAGAAAAAGAAAAAGAAAAAGAAAAAGAAAAAGAAAAAGAAAAAGAAAAAGAAAAAGAAAAAGAAAAAGAAAAAGAAAAAGAAAAAGAAAAAGAAAAAGAAAAAGAAAAAGAAAAAGAAAAAGAAAAAGAAAAAGAAAAGAAAAAGAAAAAGAAAAAGAAAAAGAAAAAGAAAAAGAAAAAGAAAAGGAAAAAGAAAAAAGAAAAAATGTCCTGAAATTATGTTTCTACGTACATGAATTTATGTTTTATGTCGGATAGGATTTTTTGAATAATTTTGTTTTCAATACCCGTTTGAACTCTGCTAAATTCTGAATGTTAGCAATATTTGGGGGAAGCTTATTCCAGATGACCGGGCCCGATGAGGTGATTTTTCACAAAAACGGCGCTATATAAATCATCCAACTATTATTATTATTATTATCATACAAAAAAATAGCAGCCAAAAATATTGGAATTAATTGAAGACGATATTGGTAATTCTTAAATTAAGGTATGATATCAATAAGGATAACGAAAAATTTTGTCTAATTTTTTTAGTAATTTTTAATTTTTAATTTGTATAAATTCATATAAAATATTCAATCGTAGAGATATAATAGCTAATTACAAAAAAAGAATAAATTTATTTAACAAAAATATTTCTCGTCTTTGAGTTGGTGGAGCAGCGCCATCTAGCGACGGTAGTGAATAAATAAAAGTAATAGAAATAAAAGTACATCGAGAATGTAATATAGATAATATTATGAATAGCCAGGTATTCCCAACCTTCCTCTTCCCCTTCTCCTTCCCCTCCCCAATATATTCAGCCTCACAACATTCCCCAATTGGTAATGTCATAGTCTCACTGGCTCCAGACGGTTGGGAGCAGTTGGGACTCTTGTGAGGTATTCATATAAAAAAAAAAAAAATAGATCATGTTTGTGTTGTTGTACATGAGAGTTACTAGAAAATAAAAGACTAAAATAAAAACAATAAGGCGCATACAAGATATAAACATAGTACATTCATATTTCGAAAGACCTGATCGAATATTTATAGAGGTTATAGTACTAGTACCGGAAAGACAGAGTTCCTGGAGTCGATTACCAGATCGTTTTTGCTCTGACTTTTCTGTTTTGTATTTCATTTGAGGTTTGTTAATATTATATTTAATTACTAAATTGTAATTTTTGAAAGATGCACCTTTTGTTATCTACGCCAGATAGAACAAGAAGTGTTTTACTAAGCGATATAGGCCACGTCATGGAATATAATCTGATCACTTAACTAGGTCATGATGAATGTTCAAATTAGAAAATGGGGTCTTATTTTTTAATTAGGTCATACAAGTGTAATCTTACGGGTAGGTAATTATTTAAAATAAATCTTATCAGCGGCATGAGGTATTCTCAATTCATCGAAGAACCCATAATTTGCAGACCTATTTTTTTACAAATACCTAATCACGGAATCATTCGAACAAAGCTGGTAAAGCCTTAAAAATATCCCAAAATCTTTATCTCCCTCGTTCGACACTTGAATAGACTTTCGTCCTATCTCAAATACGGTTTCAGCCGTTTCCGTCCATTTCTATTCGTACACAAAGAAAACTGACCAAATTCGACAGTTGATATAGGAATTTATTAGCCAACAGGGTTCATTTTGTCAAAGATTTACTGCTCCGATAAAACGCACCGAAAATACGTAAAGGGACCGGGTTTTTCTTAACACGCTTTTCTTTGCAAACAAAAAAAAATTGACACCTTATCAAAAGAGCCATCTTATGCTGCCCACAATTTTTAAAGATATCGACAAAAATGGTACTTTTTTATTAGGTGCCATTCAGTTCAATGCTCTTTTTCAAAACTACTGGGTTATTCAGAAAACTATCGCCCCTCTGCATTCATTTTTCATATAAATCACAATTTATGTCCAGGCAGCAGATTTGTTTCGCACGTTGTTATTCTACGCATGCAGTGTTTTGCAGTTAACAGCTCTTGGGTGCGAGTATAATTTTATAGCCGTAGTATGTTTGGGGACAGATCTGGAATTACCAAATACGCAGATACCTACGTTACTTTATTTCATATGATTTTTAACGTACTTTTATTAAAATTAGCTCACAGTTTATACGTGTATCTTCATATTTTAAATATGTGCATATATTGTACAACCACTGTTGATTACTGCTGACTGAAACTCGATTTTAATAAATAACCCTTCTAACCGTTTAGGTACGTTACAAAGCGGACATTGAAGACCCCTTTCAGAGTTTTGCCTTAAAAAAAAAATGCGTACTTATATTTTTCATCTTTCCATCTGAGTAAGTTCATAAAATATTTGTTATTGTTTAGTATTTTCATTATTTTTTTTGTATTTCTTGGGCATTAACTATGTTACCATTTCTATACATTTTGTTTTGAAAAGTTGTATTAATAATTTAAATTTGTTATTAAATTTATTTAATTGCTACCGGTTTCGACACATCCGTGTCATTTACTAGCGTTCTTGAAACTAACTTAAAATATACAACTAACTCTTAATTTACTATTCAGTGATTATTATTTACTTGTCATTATTTAATTTTTATTATTTATTATTTATTACCATTTACTGATTATTATTTACTTATTATTATTTACCTATTATTATTTAATTTTCATTATTTATTATTATTTACTGATTATTATTTGCTTATTATTATTTGATTTTTATTATTTATTACTATATTTACTTATTATTATTTACCTATTATTGTTTACTCACAACTTCTTGTTTACGAAAATATGGATACCCTATGATTGTGGCTAATTGGAGCACAGGTACTCTATGATAGTTATTTGGGTTACAATGAAATTATTATTAAGTAAATAAAACACGTTGTTATAAACCACGAATATATTTTATTTTCACCAACCGGTTTCGCTTAACTCAAGCTTCATCAGGGTAAATATGATAAATGAGTTATTATATTTACCCTGATGAAGCTTGAGTTAAGTGAAACCGGTTGGTGAAAATAAAATATATTCGTGGTTTATAACAACGCGTTTCATTTACTTAATATAACGTCAAACCACAAAGTGATTGCTTTTTATGAAAATTATTATTATTATTGTTGTGATCTATAAATGTACATGTAATTTACAAGACTGACTGTAGATTTCATAGTTTGATTAACTTTGGTGTTATTAATATACATAATTTATCGTTTCACTAAAATTGTAAAGCTGCTCATCTCAACACAGGACTGTCCTAGTGAGATGAGTGGTTAATTTTTTTTTTTTTTTTTAATTTGAGAATAAGTAAATAAATACAGGTACCGAAGTAATTAGATATTATTAGGTGAGGGTAGTGGGAGTGGGAGTGGTGATTTAGAGTGGGGAGGGGGGATGATGGAAGGAGTCAAAATAACAAGGAAACATGGTTAACAAAGGTGATTTATAGGGTGCTATTACGACCTTCACGTAAGAATATCAAATTATTTCTGTACTTGCATATTTTAAGTTAGTTTTTAAGAACGCTAATAAATAACAAAGATATGTCGAAATCGGTAGAAAATAAATAAAATTAAGTTAGAAATGTACATTTCGAATAAAACTTTTGAAAATAAATTTATATTTAATGATGATTTTAATGTTATTTCTTGAGACTGAATTCGTACTGAATTTTTCAAACGAGAACTTTTTTTCAACTATATAACTGATGAACAGAAAGGCACCAAGGCATTCATAGTGTCATAATTTAAATTAAGTATGTGCGCTGGTTCATAAATTATCCTTACGACAACATAAATATTTATAATCGACTTGCTTAAATATGCAAAGGTGAAATTGGAAGGGTAAGATGGGATCCATAGACTTACCCCTGATCTTTATTTCTCCACAAGCATCATCTTTGACTGTCGATGCACTGAGCACATAAATAATGAATAATAGTTCAAAATTAAAAAACACAGACGATATTCATCTGCAGCGGGATCACACAATACAAAATACCACGGCGGTGGCGCACACAATACAAATGATGCAGCGGGTTGCGGGTGCGAATTAATGCGTAGCGAACGAAATCACAGCGGACAATGATGCGAGTAAAGTCGATGGACTAGGTATGGATTACAATTGGGTGGGTTTTATCAGGATGGATATTATTTGTGCAAATCAACTGCAAGACTATCCAAGTTGAACCGTAATCGGCGTTACCATAAAGTACTAATCTGAATGTCCTAAAATTCGTAATATACTCATATTTAATTTATAATCTTATTTAAACTATTCATTATTATCACCTGTGCTAATGATACTCTGTTTTGGTAGTATTCACTGGGTAATACAGGACACCATCACATTATCAGCTAAAAATTGAGGCTAAAACTTTTTTTCAAGTGTTTAATCGGGTCCTTAAAATGTCTGCTTCGTTGTTAAAGTAGATCATAGTGTCGTAATTTCTGAATGTTCACGGTGAAGGAAAGAAATATCCCGTATTTGCGTGGTGGCTTTAACACAGAAAGTTTATTTTATCATCCTTTTTGGTTTATTAATGTTAAATCGCCCCATCTAAGTGAGATTATTACTTGTGAGCAGTGGCGTGCAGTCCATAAATGCCGAAAAGCTGTGCCCAACCTAACAAAAACGAATAGAAACGAAAAAGAAAAAAAACTCTTTTTCGAAAATGTTCATAAAACCTTTTCTTTTAGTCATAATAACGATCTCCGTAGTTGAGTGGCTACAATCCTTGGCTACGAATACGAAGGTCGTTGGTTCAAATCCCGGCGTGTGCAAATAAATTTTATCTGAATAAGGTGTGTTATTTTACAATTTTTCATATAAAATAATATGTAGTATATTTGCGGCACGTTCCAGATACTGTCAGTATCGCCTTGGTGGAAGACCACCATTCAGAATCGAAACATTGCTTGAAATGACTTTAGCCGTGTTTGGTGACCAGATCTGAATAGCCAGGTATTTCCCCACCTTTCACTCACTCCATCTCCTTCCCCTCAATACCTTCACAACATTACCCAAATGGGGATGCCATAGTCTCACTGGCTCCAAACGATTGAGAGTAACTGGGACTCTTGTTGTTGTATCACACAAAATAAAATCGTCATTTTCAACCAGATATAACTGAGAGAACGTAAAACTGAGAGGTTCGTGATTTTCATGACGATGTGGTTGTTAAAAACAACACCCAGAAGCTACAGCCTGCCCTTGGTTAAATAGTAATGTGTGAAGTGTGTTTTATCGTCATTAAGTGCATAGTAGGTATATCAAACGTGTATAGGATAAATAAATTCAAGCTGTTCAAAAACGTAAACAAAAACATAATACGTGCGAGTTGGATCCTGCGCATACACCTGCAGAAATTTATCAAAACAACACGTGATCAGTTGAATGACCTCTGCGTAAGCAACAGCTCATGTCTCGAAGTAAAATCGTCATAACAACAAATATGTGAAAGTTGAATCCTGTGCAGACACCTGCATAAATCTCGAAACAAACAAGTTCGTCATAACAACAATATTTACGACTTGAATTCTGCGAAAAACACCTGCCACTCTGCCTATAAAAACTGGTACCCGGGGGTACGTCCCGTATTCACCCTACCCACAAGCTTGCAGCGACCGGTCCGACCTGAAATCCGTCCCCGGATATGCCGTAACCTGAGCCCGACAGCCACCCAGCCCCTACTAGCGAGCTGGCAGCGACCGGCCCGACCTTAAATGCCGGTCCTGGATACGTAGCAAACCTCGTTCATATGACAGCTGACACCACCTCAAGCAATCGACCATACTAGCTGGTGCTACAAATCAACTACGCCCGGGGCGACGACATCCCCACTTGGAAACTACCAAACACCTTTCTCAGGAGGACTAGCGAATCGCAATAGTGATGCGTCCCTGTGTGCCGGTGCCTAAATATTATCACTCCCTTGTGCGGGCCTACACGTCTCATACAGTAGGTAAACAAAAAATATATAATAAGGTTTATAAAATGTGGTCAAGAAAATAAACAAGGCTTTCTTTTTTTTTTGATCCGATTAAACATTTTACCAGAAATAAATATTCCAGTAAAGAGACTGCAATAATCTTAGGACCGAGAAAAATGTAGGAAATATAATACTGGTTTCCCCCTTAATGACCCTTAAGGATAATAACTTAGCCTCTCATAAAGCACAGAGAAATCTGAGCCTTAGCACTTCTTAGCAGTTCTTGTTAATGGTGCTTGAACACCATACTAAATATATCCTAGAAGTAAATGTGTTTAGACTGTAGGTATATTCAAAGCATTTCATACGATCGCAATGATCTACATGTAGTATGGATCCGCGTATTTAAAGATACGAAAGAACACGGGTTATAAAGTTGTGAATTGTTGTTTGTCGTTTGGGTGCCGTAATTGATTTGACAGAGAAAGTAACGCCTTGTGACGACTATTACAAAGAAAGAAAGAAACATTTATTTGAAAATTTTATTTCATTTTTTTTTCAAAATATCTAAATAATAACTTTCTTAAGTAGGTACTACTTGTGTTTTTCTTTTTCAAAATATTCTACCCAAACAAACTTTCTTCTTTTGAATATGTAATCTGTGTTTAACCAGAGTGGTATATCTATGGGCTAACCTCAATACAATATGGCGGGTTAACGTTATACCACAGTTTTACATATTGGAATTCATTAAAAGTACTTTTTAAACCTTCTCGGCATTAATAAAGAAAAACTGTGCTATTTTCAGCGAAACCGGTAGAGAATATTCATGTTTATTTATGGAAAAGGTACATACGTAGTAGAATAAATAAATCGTTATTTAAAACGATTAAAATTATAAGATGCTTAAACGTTCTGCGTTTGCTCGGCGGATTCTGACAGAACTCGACCATGCCAACAATATTGTCGACTGAAGGTAAACTGCATTCAGTAGATAACGAAACCATCTTTCAAGGAAATATGGCAACTTTATCGTTCAAAGTGTAAATGCGCAGTATCACGGGGACGTGCAGTAGTACCCCGGTTAACTGGGATAGCTAAATCGCCAGATGTTAGCCGTATTCCGTTCACGTAAATCGAGATTGCCTCCTTTGCGGTTAGAAGCTCGGACAAATATTGCAGCTTTGCGTTCATTCTATATTGGGAATTGGAACTGTATATACTTCATGGTGTTTTGTGTTTGATTGTTTATTTTAGTTAAATGACACCCAAGATGAATGTAGTACACACTTAACCCTAGAGTTGTCGCGTGGCACGCATACGTAATACACCATCCGATTAATAATTTGGCATATAATTAATTTTCCATTCCTTAGCGCAGGCCTTGCAACTCTACGATTTTTTGACGCGAGGCACTATAATTACGGCGCGTTTACTATAGGGGTCATCGCGAAATTGCCGGATATATTATGTAGTATGCGTGCCTCAAAATTCATAAAAATCCATACATCATCGTTAGCTTGCAGTCCGCACTATTCCGCAGCAGCAAACCGGCTCTTGTCAGCCAGTCAGTAATTTCCGAGCAATTCAAGGAATCAAGAAAAATATTCTGTATTCGGTTATGACGTCGTAGTTACAACGTCACTGATCCATCGATATCTCGATATATCGAATTTGTCCATTCTAGGTCCGTAGGGCGTAAGTTAGTCGATACACTAGTCAGAAGTTCCTAATTCATTACTCGACGATTCCGTTCGTCGTTTATTTTCTTTGATTGAGTGCAGCTTACTTTTATTAGTTTTTTTTGGCTCATAATATTGGCTTTAAAAACGAAACCATTATTTATTACATTGATGTGAATATACATTTTCGTATTATTAATTATCTAGTTGAGTAAGGTTGTTATTTTCTTGTGTATTTTTATTTTACTAATGTTATTTCCAATACTAGCGCATTTTGCAATGCGAAAAAACCAGTCTTTTTTTATTTATTTACTAGCTGATGTGTATCCGGCCTTGCTAGAAATTTGTTACTTGTCATTAGGGTGCCATAATTGATTTGACAGCGAAAGCAACTATCTCCAAATAAAGAAACATTCATTTGAATATTTTATTTCTTTCCAAACGTTTATTTTTTCAAAATATATCTAAATCATAAAGTTCTTTACTAGGTACTTACTCGTGTTTTCCATTATTTTAAATATTCTACCCCAAAAAACTTTCTCCTTTTGAATATGCAGTCTGTGGCTAACCAGAGTGTTATGTCCATGAGCTAACCTAAATAAAATATGGCGCGTTCAATGTTTTTCATACTAATTTTAAAACGTTATAGCAACAGTTTTACGTATTGGATTTCATTCAAACCACCTAATAAACCTTTCTGGCACTAATAAAAACAAACTGTGCTGTTTTCAGCGTAACCGGTACAGTAATTTTCGAGAAAATCGAGGACGAACAAACAAACTAATTTTATTATTTTATGAAAAATGAATTAATTAGATTATTAAATTTACAAGACTAGGCGAATCCGACTGAATTGATCCACTACTGCAAATGAATCAGCGCATGTCTAAGTGCGTGAAACTTACGATTCAAATGCATTTGAAATACGTATATTAACCGCAGTCCTTACTCAGTTCTCAGTTCGTCTCGTGAGTCTAGAACGACAGGTTGTGTCAGGAGGATCTTTCAAAAGTCTTTGGCGTACCTAAGTAATATGCAATTACTTAGCACGCAATAAAAACACAAGAAGATCGTGTAATTAATACCTGAAACAAATTTATTTGTCCAGATCATTCATAATACGTCTGCAGTTCTTGTTTAGAAAGAAAAGATCCAGATTGCGACCACTAACTCATAAGATTTTATTTGCCCACTCATTTCTATTTTGGATGGTGTTTAAATGATTTATTACCGGTAAAACCGATTTACTGGAAAAATAATTAAAATTCTCTATTCTGTGAGGTACATACATTTATAATGTGTTTTCTCCGCATTTAAATGACAAAATTTTCTTTATTTATTTATTTAAAATGCGTTTTATTGTTTTGGTCGTGTGAACATACTGAGAAGTGGAGAATAAATAATTTTCATTACTTTATTAATTAATGTTATATTAGGATCATTCGTTCGTTCATTAATTTGAAAATGGCCTTGAACGCTGAAACTGCTTCACAATAATAAAAGCTAAAATACTTGCAGAACTTAATAATGGTATTATTAAATTTGATGAAAAAAAAAACATCAAATTAGTTGATTTATTTTTGCGTCTACTTGTATGAAGTATTTGTTTATTTTCAATGTGTGAAAATAAAAAAAAATTTTGCAACCTAACTTGTTGAAGATAAGAAAGTTTTTTGTAAAATATTCAAAAATAACACATGAATATCTCGAAATAAAATTGGTTTACCTATGTAATCCGCGCGACCACCGGCATTACACACTGTTTTTTAGTTTGTAATTCCAGTAGTAGGTGTAATTTAAGTAGGTGTAATTTAAGTAAGTGTAATTTAAGTAGGTGTAATTTAAGTAAGTGTAATTTAAGCAGGTGTAATTTAAGTAGGTGTAATTTAAGTAGGTGTAATTTAAGTAGGTGTAATTTAAGTAAGTGTAATTTAAGAGAGTGTAATTTAAGCAGGTGTAATTTAAGTAGGTGTAATTTAAGTACGTGTAATTCCCTTCGTGTATAATTTCGACGGTTTCTAATTCTGTCGGTGTAATATTGGCAGGTAAAATTCATGCCTGTTTAATTTAGTTTCATTTATTTCAAATATATTACTCACTACTACAATACATTTACGACCTCCGTGGTTGAACGGTTAAGAGGAGCGGCTGCGCAGCCTGTTTCATACAAAAACTTAATTTTGCATTTGAGGCCAAAATACTTAAATCACCTAAACCGAATTATATTTATTTAGTACGAATTAGAAGTATTTTAATTTTTTTTGAACTTACAAAATATAGGCCATTGAAGAAATCGAATTTTAGCGATTTTACGTACAACTTTAGCAATTATTTAAAGGCTAGCGGCGATTATTAAAAACAAATTATGCTGTCTACTATTGAAAAATAATGAAATATAAAATAAAATATTAAAAAAGTGTTAAAATAAGCATTATGATGGACTTAAATTTAAATTAATAACAACCAATTTACATTTGAACATAAATTTTCCGTACATAATTAAAAGTATCGACCCGAAAAAACATTTTATGATAATTAAAGTATTTTTTTACCATAAACTCGCAAATAATTTTCAAAGATGCCTGTAAAATTACGAAAAAATGATTACTTTAAAATGTGAAATCCTGTGCCTAGAGCGGGCGCAGTTTACAGTTTACTATTATATTATAATAAAAAATATTTAAAAAATCAATTGACATTGTACCATGACCATTTTACCATTGTATAATTATAACATAATGAACAGTTTTCGACATAATATTTTCAATTTAGTATTAAAAAAATTAATTAAAATTAGCATTACACCATAAGATTGTAGGCACCATTACATCATAATCTTGTACCATTACAATATTATATTGTAACATTACAATATATTAACAAATATAAGAAATAAATAAAAAAAATATTCCATTAAAAAAGAAACTTTTTTTTACTGCCACTAACTATTACACAAGTATATCCTTTCCTGTGTGGGATTTTTTGCTATGTTTACAATTAACTAACTAGCCATCACGCCGTTTCACTGCAGGGGCAGGCAGAGAGGACGGACCGCCAAACAACTCGGTCTTGGCATACACTTCTTGCTTCATTCACTTTCATGCAGCGTCCTATACATTTCTCTTCTGTTATTCCGACTTCTGACATGGCCCGACTCAAGTATTTGATTCACTTGATCGTGCCATGTCTTCCTCCGACGTCCTAGGCTTTTTCTTCCATTCACATTCACGTCATATATTCTCCTTACACTCCTCTCTTCGTTCATTCGCTCTACATACCCAACATGTTTACAATATACATAAATTTACAGACATGTATTCAAATATGAATATAATTGAAAAAAAAAATCACAACCTTTGTACCTATGTTCATATAATTTTTATGAATCAAAAAAATTATTAATAAATAAATAAAAATTAGCACATAATATGTACCATTAGAGCATAATATTTAACCATTGTATTATAACATAATGCGCAGTATTCAAAATAATTTATAATAAAAATAAAAATAAATAGTAAGCTATAAAGCTAAGGATAAAGGACCATAAGACGATTCGGACCAAGGTGGCTAGGCGGTGTGGAGGCAAATACCCCGTCTCTCGGCATGATATACTGCAGTGAGACAGCTAAATGCCAGCAGGATTAGATGTGTTTACTAGAGACAGCTAGCACTACTCTCCAAAAGGTGTAACATCTATGATGATGGTGTGTATTAATTAATGACTTTGGCTGAATAAAGGTCGATCGATTGAACATCACAAATAAAATATTTGAAATTATTGACTTACTGGAGCCTTTAATTGCGAGATGTGGCTTAAAAAATCTAGAATCGAACTTTTTTCTGGACGTCTGTAAAATAAGTATTGTTTTCGGAGTAGCGTTTTTCGGCTTCGTTGTATCCAATTTCATTTCAGAAGCTTTTATAAAATAGGTATTTTTGCATAAACGGACCTTATCTCATTCCAATATTATCGGCTTTTCCACTATAGCAAATATTCAGAAAATGGCTGCAAAAATACAGTAATAGTTCAGTGAGTTCGTTCATTAGCTTTTCACGAGATTTGATTTAATTTAAAAAAATAATTAAGTATGATTGTATTAGATTAGACTAGACTAGATGTGAAATTACCTTCTGTTACTCTGTAAGATAACAGTATCACTTAGAACTCAGACGCAATAAGCGATAATGGAAATATAATAATTGAAGTACGTTCTGGTTTGCATAAATGAGAAAAAAATGGTATTCCGAAAAAAATATTTGATCTGATTAATAATTGATCTTTCCCTACTAAAAATAAAATTGATGATATAAGACCCTTTGATTCATTAGCTTCAGAAACACACCAATAAAGTTGACTATCTGTTTTTATTTTGTTTATATATTGTATAACGTAGTAAGAATGTTAAATTTATTAATAAGATATAGATGTTTCGGGCATGTAGAGCAAATGAACGGAGAAAGGAGTGTAAGAAGAATGTATTTCGCAAACGTGAATGGAAGAAGAAGCCGGGAACGCCCGAGGAAGACATGGCATGATCAAATGAATCAAATACTTGAGTCGGGCCATGTCAGAAGTCGGAATAACAAAAGAGAATGTATGAGGCGTTGTATGAATGTGAATGAAGCAAGAAGTGTACGCAAAGATCGAGTTGTTTGGCGGTCCGTCCTCTCTGCCTACCCCTGCGGCGAAACGGCGTGATGGTTAGCTAGTTAGTTAAGATA
>JAHDVE020003300.1:0-80770 GCA_022606495.2 Halesus radiatus
TTTTTTAAGCTACCTTCACTACTTAGATAGAGAACATTAAAACAGTTGTCTGTGTGTGGTGCAGAAATTGTTTTATAAATCAGTAAACGTGTTTTTTTTCTATTTTTTTTCCTAATTCTTCTAGATGATCTAATGATTCTTTACTTTTGAATTTTTTTTGTTGGTGGTGAGTGGATGAATTGAAACTTAATAACTATACTGCAATTTTAGTGGCAGGATTTTACTCCTTACGGAGGATTTATTTAGGTTTCTTGTATTTAAATATTTCGTTCTCGCTATATTTAGCTAGGGTGTTTATTGATGGGTTTTCATGACCGGCTAGACCGGCATAAAACTTTTCAGAATGTGTTACCTTAAGATCTTTTATCAGAGGAATGTGTGTGTCATTGTGTATACTGTTAACCCTGATCCACTTAGGCGCATTCAATGCTAATCGAATGGCTTTGTTTTGCAGGGTTTGTAGTTTGTTATTTTTCAATCATTTGTAAGTAACATGATTTTTGCTGTAGGAGACAACCGCATTAGCTCCTTCCTCTTTCCTTATGGCAAATGGAGTATTTTTACAAATGAGGGATACTATTAAAAATGTGTACAATAGAGCATATTTTCTGGTTCTGATCGTCATGCCAAAAATATTTATATTCGAGTATTTTCATTTTAAATTATTAATTTAAAAAACGACATAAAATCGAAAAAACCGATGACCGATGTGACGTCACTAAAGCCCTCAGCACCAACATTAAAAAAAAATGTTCGTGCTTTATGGCGGCAAATTAAAAATGTCGTATTAAAAAAAATTAATATTAAATCGTTTAAGATAATTTATTAATCAATTTATTTTTATTTTCATAATAATTTTGCCCTACATTTGTATGATGATTGTAATTTATTGTTGTATTATATTATATTGTTGAAATAAACTCCTGCTGACAAGCTACTTGCAGTGGCTTAGCGGGTATAAGTTCCCACTGTATATAATTAATATTATACAATAAAAAAAAAACACAAAAAAGACTGTATTATAGCATTTTTCCAAATTTTTATCTAGATTGAAAAGCACTGAAAATAAACGATTGCAAGCACTTCAATGTTCCCCACACACTTTGTCGAAAAAAACGACAAATTTTCTGCTCAGCTGTATCGGTATACTCATTATTTAATTGTGCTTGCCCTTCTGACTACCTAACCTAACCCAGAAGTTCGAACGTATGTCCTAATGGGGCAAAAAAGGAGGAATGATGTTAGGTTAGGTTAGGTTAGGTTAAGAGGGTTGTGCCCAACGCGATCGTAAACACGTTGATAAAACCTCGCAAAAACTCTTTTTTTTCGATTGTATTTTGCATCTGTTAGTCATGTACAATATAACGTTGCTCTCAGGGTTTAATTTTATTAAAGGCGATACCATTCGATTTTACCACCCCAGCCAGCAGCATTCCTTTCCCGGTGCGACCGGTACACAGGGGGCACTGTTTTGTTACGACTTAGAACCCGTGCTTTGAGGATGGGCAGAAGTTAAATTAACCGGTATACAAAGCAAACCAAATGAGTCATAGAATATATTATCTGAGGAGTCAATATAGGAAGATTGGATGGACAGGGATTATAAGGTGGAATAAGTATTGTTCTTCTTTTTAGATCTTAAATTTCTTTAATTTTTTGTGCTGCTTCTAGGTTATTTCTGCTACTTTTTTGTTTTTTTCTTGCCCCTTTCTATTTGTTTTTGCTTATTATAGCTCCTTCTTTTGTATTACTTATTTTTGCTTCTTCTAGCTCCTTGTTTCATTTTTTTTGCTTCTTCGTGCTACTTCTGGCTTCTTATTGCTACTTCAAATTGCTCTCAGAGGTTATATTACCCAAAAAAAATGTTTCACGATTAGTATCAGAAACTATTAATAAGATTACTTATGTACATAATATATATTTTGGCAAATTTTCAGACTTAATAAGCGAAGATATTTGAATCCTCAGTCCACCACTGATTTGCGGAGGGTTCGCGGAGGTGTGGCACAAGTAATTTATTAGATGTTATCTTTAATATTATGAAGACGTCGAGGTTAAAATAATTCGTACCGACTCAGGACTGCAATTAAACCGTAAATCATTCTTATAAGTGGCCTCTTGCAGAAATGTTCAAAGGGTTGGCAAATGGGCCAATTTTTGCTTTAAAAAAACGGTTCAAACATAAACGCAGTATATTTAGACGATAAAAGTGAACACTTGGCGAAAACGTGGCTCCCATTTATTGGAGGTTGGTACATCCATCTAATGGCCATCCACCGAAAAACTTTTCTTTTTTTAATTGAAAGTTTTTGATGAATATTAAAGTACAATTTGAAACAGTACATAAAAATATAAGAAAATAATAATTGATAAAAATTATAAGAAAAAATAAGAAAACTAAAATACGACATTACGAGATAATAAGGAACAAAAACGAACATGAAATATGATATTTCTACTCACCCTCCTACTCCTACCCCTACTCTTACTCCTAATCCTACTCCTACTCCTACTCCTACTCCTACTCCTACTCCTACTCCTACTCCTACTCCTACTCCTACTCCTACTCCTACTCCTACTCCTACTCCTACTCCTACTCCTACTACTACTCCTACTCCTACTACTACTCCTACTCCTACTCCTACTTCTACTCCTACTTCTACTCCTACTTCTACACCTACTTCTACTCCTACTCCTACTTCTACTCCTACACCTACACCTACCCTTCATTTGAGATTTGTTAAAAATGTCTTCAATGATTCTTTATACTAATTGTACTAATCTTTTTTCGTACTTTTTCTCAGATTTTCCTTCTAATTTATGTACCCTTTTTTATTCTTGACATTCTCTGTATTTTTTTATATCCCTGTTTTTATTTTCGTAAACATATTTAAAAAAAATAAAAATAGATAAATAATACTTATGTAATACTCGTATACGTACATAGGTTCCTTTCTAAAATTTCAAATACAAACCGTTCTAAAAACCCGTTGACAAACTGTTATGAATCATTTTAATGCGACTTTATTACAATATTTATGTTAGATTTTGAAAAACAAAGGAACATATACAAAAAAGTAATAATAATAAAAATAGTGGAAACACCAAGATAACTTATAGGAAAATGAAAGTAAGTTTAAAAAACCGCAATGGTCCAAGTGCATATTTTTTTACATTAACCAAATTTAATAAAACCGCTTCAGAAATTGGTGGTAGGTACTTTCCGAAAGGAAATGATTCTACATTATATTCTACGACAATTTTATGTTAAAACTTTTTTATTGTTTAAAGCGTTGCAGGGAAGATAATTACATGGAAAGGCGATTTTTTGTATTTTTGAAATGTACTCGTATGTATGAAAATTCCCATTTATTAGATGTTAAATGAAAATTTAATTCACGGATGAAAATTATAAATTTTAAAAAGGTTTATAATAGAGTTATGTTGTTTTGGCTTGTTTCTTTACAACAAACTGTTAAACTAGAGTGTGAATTTATTTTTATGTAAAGAACAAACTTCAAAGAAAAAGTGAGCAGCTTGGTGTTGCCATAGAAATGTAAAATTTTAGTTCCACTTTATTCAAATTTTACTTTTAATTGCTAAACTATAGCTATACATACGGTGCTATACAAATCATGGAAATATTATTATTATTTCACTGGCACCAGGTATGTTATGCTATGCAGGAACAATCGGGGGCTTTTAGAATCTTTATAATTAGCTTCACTTTCATTAAAAAAAGTAGATTTATGACGTGCAAACCGATGGAGCAACCAATCTAATCAGGAAAATTGTTCGGATATGTGGTGGTGCCCTCAACTGTTCTTTGCATAACTTTTCTTCACCTCGCCTCATCACTTTGTATCGCCACGCCGCGCTTCATTATCTCGGTCATTTCGCTTCGCCTCACCTCACCTCATTTTGGCTCAACTTCCCTCTCCCCGCCTTCAAGAGAGGTCATATTGTATACCATAAGAATTCTCCGAGGGAAAGATATTTCAACTCAGTTAATACAATTCCAACCAATTTATAGTTACCAGTGTTGTACCACAAGGGTCTCATGTAGGCCCACTTTTGTTTTTACTACTTATAAACGATATTGTTAACATATTTGATAAAAACATGAATGTATTACTTTTAGCAGAAGATTTTAAAATATTTAAAATCATTAAAACCGATTTAGATTTTATCTGTCTCCAAAATAACTTGAATAGTTTAATTAATTGGTGTACTCTTAAAAAACTTTATCTTAACATAAATAAGTGCCATTCAATAAAATTTAACAAAATAAGTCACAATTATTTATCAATATGAACTTAATAACTTAACCCCTACCCCTGGCATAATTTTCAACTCTAAATTAAACTTTATATCTCATATAAACGCAATTAATAAGGGAAGGAAAATGCTTGGCTACATTCTTCGAAATTCCAGGGAATTTAGGAATATTTCAAACTAGAAAACTTCGTATACATCTTTCGTTCAAAGTCAAGTTGAATATAACTCCTCGATCTGGTCACCCCATTTTAAAATACATTCAAATTTGATCGAAAAAATCAACAGTATATAAACTCGGTATTCCCATTGAAACCATTAACTATAATTACTTGATGAAATAAATAAATTTGCTAAATCTTTCAGATTGAAGAATTAATTCTGACTTGATATTTATGTTCAAAATTGTAAATGGTAGTATAGGCAGCCCTGATTTAATAAACCCCATTCAATTTAATATACCTACGAGAGCTACTCATTCCAAAATCCTGTTCTAAAATTCAGGTGCCACTTACTTCCATCTTCAAATATGAAATGTACATTGTCTTGATTACTTCCTTTTGCTGATTCTACATTTATCGATAAAATTGAAGAAATAAAGAAAACTTGTCTTCCATCAATGGTAGTTTTCTTTTTGACAAGCCACTTTCCACTGTTGACGTCCTAACGGCTCAGGAAGCTTTGAGAAAATAAGTTGACCACCGCCTCGGGAAGGTTCGTGCTTGGTCAGATTCAACATCTAAAAAACCCAAATGTGTCTAATCTCAGAGAAAAGGGTGGTCAATGACTAATAACAGCAAACTGTCATATTTTATGTTTCTTATTTTCACTTATATCATTTATCTTTTATTCTTTAAAGAAAATGAATACCTTGATTTTACGTTTAAATTTAAAACTTTCACTTAACGGGGAGAGGGACGTCGGAGAGTTATTATTTATTAATTCAAAATAATGATAATATTATTTTGCAATACGATAAACATGGTGTTTTTAAAAAGAAAAATATTTATTACGTTTTTTTTTAATTTGCATGGGCTTAGCATTTATCAAAATATATCAGAAATATTACAGAACACTATGTAACTTTAATTTTTTTTTTTTTTTGTAATGCGGATTACAAATCTTTGGTTATGTCTATTTACAAAAATGCAACGATAAAGGATTAAAAATACTTTTCTCCACTGTAAATATCATATTCGTATTTTAAATATTTTGTAAAACATACAATGGGACGGTCAGAAAAAGTAATATTTCTAATTAGATTTTGATAAATACTAAGCCTACATAAAAGAATAAAATATTTAATAAATATTTTTCTATTTAAAAATATTATGTTTATCGTATGGCGTAATAATACTATCATTATTTTGAATTAATAAAAAATAACTCTCCGACATCCCTCTTGCCCTTAAACCATAGAAATGTGATAAAATGATTATGTAATACCCTACCCAGGCACATGTTTTCTCTTTGTATGATTTTTTGGTAACGTATTTTTTAAATTTTATTATACTTTCTTGTATTTTTATGTACCTGCTGTTATAAAATGTACTAATATGTATCAAAAACTTTCAAAAAAAATAAAATAATAATGACTGTCTGGTGCAATTTGATGAGAGCACACTCCCCAATAAAGATTCCATTGAAATGCTTGGGGTAAGTATTTTAGACCTGCTCAAGTATTGGGGCTCTATAGAAGCCTAAATAAAACAGGCTTCCAAAAAACTGGGCGTCTTGTATAGGGCTAGCAGATTCTTCAATACTGATCAAATGCTAATCCTATACAAATCTCAAGTACGTACAAAAGTTGAATTTGGAAGCCACCTCTGTTCTAGAGATATTTCAATGGCACCTACTCAAAGGAGCTAGCAGCATTCATCCCCTACACGCAATGCGTGAAAGTCAACGGAATCGAGTGGAACACCTGTTCACAGTTAACGCTGGCTTCATGAGAACCTGTTGTTTCCGTGACTTGCTTTTATATAAATCGGCTCGTATGTGGAATGAGCTTTTGGCATTTGTCTTTCCTCCTATATTTAATCCAAGTCTCTTCAAGGCCCACATTAGCAAATCCCTTCCCACAGCCCCCTCCGTGACCCGCCTCACAATGTTGCCCAACTGGGTAGTAATATAATTCCCATGTTTATGCAGATTGCAGACGCTCTTATGAGGTGTCACATAAAATAAAAATAAATTATTTGCAAACCTTGTTTCAAATTCTGTTCGCATATCCTGTGTTACATAATCACTTTTCAACTTCTTTTCTCAAAGAAATAGCTTATATTTTAATGCTTTTATTTGTTTTAAAACTGCTTTTTTACCACCACACACCTTATATTGGCTAGGCCGAGGGCCGTGAAGATATTCGATGCGGGTCGCGTGTTTAACATACTTGGTTCAGTCTGTTTGTACCTACTCTAAGGACAACATGTTCATTCAAGAACAAGTGCCAACTGATATGTGCTAAGAATTTACTAACAAGGTATATTGGGTATATTTGATCTACATGTGGTAATGGTACCAGAATGAAATAATGGAAATAACCCTTCTTTTTTTCTTTTCTTTTATGTTATACCTCACAAAAGCGCCCCTGTCCATACGATGTAGAGGAACTATATCAGTACCCGTCAATAATTCGTCCTGTAGTACGAGCAGTCCTGTTACATTGTCAAGTGACCTGTAGTGATTGCGATGATTTTGAGTAAATTTGAAATTGTTTCTTTCATATAATATAATGCCTCCTCCTGCCTTTCAGCCCTGGAGCTATTGTATGAATGATTTCCGGGGATATTGTACACACAAGCACTTTCAGTTTCAAATTACATTAAAACGTCAATGTGCAGATATATTATTTATTTTTCATTGTCCCTACACAACAGTTGCACACTAATATATTACAGACATTAAGATAAATCACAATAAATGAGAAATTGTAAAAAATACATATAGAAAAGGATTGGAAATAACAATAGTACAAGTAATTAAACATTTGTACGTTTGTTACCTACCGGTTTTGAATGCCGATTTAGATACAACTTGTTATTGGAGACAATTTAAGTGTTCTTTACTGAATATACCCTTGTTTCTTAAGGAAACGTGGGGTTTATATAGGAACTTTACAAATAATAGTGCCGTTAGAATTAGAAAGTTGCCGGTATAGATACAGATATGACAATAAACATATTTCAAGGAATTACCAGAGAACATTACAAATCACTTTGGGAATTACTTCGGGGAAAGCAGTGATTGGGGTATTTATAAATTCTGAGATGGAATACTCATTTTAATAGGTAATATAATAAAAAGGTACTGGGCGACATTGTCTAGTCAAAGGATTTAGGTAAACGATAGCTGGGAATTCGAGAAGTAGGTAGACAGTTCAGGGTCAGGTGGGTAGGTTCATAACATATTAATGATATTAACAACACCGAAGATGATAATCTGCATTAAACATGCAAGAAGTGAAAGGTTGATAGGTAAAATATAAAAAAGTCACGGGGCAGTCAGGCGGGGACTACATTGTGACTGGGTCAAAAGATAGTCATAAAATTGTCCGTAAGTGATATTGAAAATGTCAACGATCAATGCAACATCGCTCTGCTGATTAACGTGTTCTGGCCAACAGAGTTTTCGCTTTCGGATCATAAAATAGTGCTGGAATCTCGCACGAGCATACTTACGTGGAACGCACACGTCTACCCCTTTCGAGAATGTCGCAATATACATTATTCAAATATCTTAAATGTAATTGAATACAAGCAAGATTATCAGACGCACTTGCATTTTTTTAAACAATTTTACATAATTATTTACTATACGACTTTCTTCTTAGTTATCATTATCCGTATATGAAAAATTATTCTCGCCCAAGACAGAGAAACTATACCACTACCCGTCTAGGCAGCGTTGTAAGGCGCGTGAAGGAAGGGACTACAGGAAGGGATTAATTAATAAAGGGAGGCCAAGATTATTATGGAGAAGGAAAAAGAGATCCAATAGGTCATTCCACATGCGAGCCGCTTTACACAAAAATGAGTCGGAGAATCAACCTGTTCTGTTCTGACCTGTGGGATGAAAAGCCGTCGAGCTTCGCTTATGTGCACCGGTGATCAATGCTGCTAGTTCCTTTGAGGAGACTCCATTGAAATACCTTTAGAACAAACTCGGCATACCTACACAGCATATGTACATTAAATATGGCACCGGTCTGTTGACAACGGTTTATCAATCAGACAGACCGCTCTCCTTTGCACACAATCAAGGAGGCTGTATCGGACGATCAATGATAGTTATCGTCTTCTATTTTCCCAAACTTATAAATCCACGTGTACCAACGCACCGTGTTTCTCCTACAAGTGAAAATTGTACAATGGCGGGAGAGAGGGGAAATAAGGGGGCTTAATACTTACATTCCTTTATCCTACCGTGTCTCGGTTTTCAACGCCGAATCGTGCAACCGCTTTCCACATTTAATAATATTACTTGATTTTATGTTTAGATTTATACTATGGGAGTTCGGCAAAATATATGGAAAAATAAATGATATTGAGAGATAGGTCGGGCTCCTTTTAACATAAATAGTAATAATAACATAATGTATATTTAGAGTTAAGAATTTTATAAGAGATTTCCCTGAACATCTTTGGGCCGGGGACCCGTTGATTTATATCTAAATAAACATGCTCAAAGGAAGTACTTTGGGTCAGAGGATAGAACGTGGAGAGAGGCATCTCATAAATATTTGTGTCATCCATTGTAGAAATTGCAATGGCTTGAACACGCAACAAATAAAATCGCCCAACACTTGGCCCCGAGCTCTGAACAACTCAGCATTTGGCAATAAATACTAGTTGGTGATCATTAGCAAACCACTCTTGTTTCGACTCTTGTATCATCTCCCATCAGCCACTTTCAAAACTCTGCACTCTGACATACAGCTTCCTGCCTGCTATACTTTGAATATTGCTTAACTTTCCTACAACCTGGACTATTGCCTTTTCCAGCCAATGGATATCCGACCTAGCAGAGTTCACCAATTGACAACAGTAGTCCGCACAGAATCCATCCTCCTTACAATGTGATTGTATTCTCGTGGTTGCTGGATACTGAAGCTGCAGACAAGTAACGGCTACAACGACTTGACCGGCACCCTATTTTACAGTGTATGTACCAGACCCCGAAGTGTCTGGAACACAGGCTTATCGGGTATTTTGGAGTTCCAACCCAGAGATAGCTCCTAATTTCAATTTTCATACTTGAGATTTTTACATCGGTTAGCAGCCGGTCACTATTGAAGAATTCTTCTAACTTAATGTTGGTAATACCATGATAATGTGATATGAATTAAGCGGCCGAATTAACATGCTTAAATTTTTGCCCGAATTTACATAAATTATCTCTCTTAGTGAGCATAAAGAACAACTGATATACTGGCCTTAGTGTCCCCACCCCCAGGGTCTCAAGAGGTTAGCGTAAATGTAATTACTAGTAACTACACTTACAAACGCTCCACTATCATCGTCTACCTGACACTGGCTAGAACATTCGTGTGCAGTGAAAAGCCGTTGAAAAAAAAGGTAAATATTGATTTTAAAAGAATAAAAATGGACTGAAGTTCCTTACCATACAACATAATCCCTTTTATGAGTATGTTAGTCTATCCGTATGTACGAATGTCAACTTTTCAAAATTGGAACTGATGGATGTATCGAGAAAATTATTTAATTTAAAAAGAATGTTTTCAAATCCAGACAAGCGGTAAGTAGATACCTACCAGTGGCATGCATTGCTCAATGACCAAAGTTAGGCTATTTGTAATGTGTCATTGAATATTTGAAAACATTATCATCTTCCGCTGATTGACTTGACCAATTGAATAAATGGGGGTACAAGTTCCTTACCAAATTCACGGAAAAATACCTTTTGATCTGAGATTTATCATATTTTTCAAATACCATTTAATTTTTTTATCTGCTTCGTTTTTCTTCGGGTAGGGACAGCCTTTCAGCCTTTATGGACTACACGTTACTGGTACCTTACCTATAATGTATTTTATGTATATAGCTTTCTGCATTGTACACCAATATTTAGAAAATACGTATTTATACTTTTCAGGTTATGGGCCCAGATTCAAGGATCTTACCGCCTTACCAAAGGAGTCATATATAATAAAAATATTACATTAATACTTCTGTCAGTTTCAGATTTATTCGTAATAGATGGAACTGTTCTGAAATGATTTATAAAAATACATATTTATTTGTACAAAACAAAATTCATAAATCATAAAACAAAGTTTAAAAAATGTTAAATAAATTTTATTAAATATATTGATTATATTATTAATTACTAGACACCGAATTATAATATGCATTTCCTTATAATATGAATAACGCACATTAGAGTTTTTTTGATCGTTAAACTTGCACATACTTAAGCCTTTTTGTCATAAATACATTTTGAATCATTTTATTATTCAAAACATATCGTCAAACTAGAAATTCTTATTGCGATATTTTGGTTCTTTCTGAGGAATTGGGTTATTTTTGGTGAGGTTCCTTTTGTAAATTTTATTTTCCCAAAGACCCGAGTTCCAAAAGCCAAATCCTGTTTTCATAATGTTGATTATGTGTTTATTTTGGATAACTTAGGGAATATTTTGAAATTGTTAGTGCATATTTTAGCCATTTTGATAGTGTATATAATCCGATGTATAATAATTATCATGGCACAGCTAGTTTCACAAACTTAAATTACTATATTGTATATTCTATTCTATAAAAGGAAGATTAAAACAATTTGATTAACTCTAAATTTGTCATTCCTTCAAAAAAAATTATTTAGTAAATTTATTCTGAAGCAATTGAAACATGAAAAACATACTTTGTACAGCCAGCAGTCTCATAGTTTAATTATGTTATTTGCTACATTAAAAGTCATCATAAAACTTATCAAACAATATCGCAAATTAGTTTTATGGAATAAAAACTAATATTTCATGTTAATAGTATGTATAAAGTTCTCCGTATTTTGTGGAAGACAAGGTACAATTTATTCTATTAATGTCTTCCATTAACTGGCACTTGAGGAGAAACCCACCCTTTCCCGTCCCGTTATAAGTGACAAAGTGTCACTCCTTCAGGACGCTCGCATGCTTCTAATACACTTTTGTGTAAACGATTCTATTCTTATTAAAATGACTCTAGACCTCAAATGTCCCTGCACAGCAGGAATTAGTAAAATGATGGTAGATGGGTTAGTGGGTGAACTGTGGTGGTGGACAAAATGCAAAAATAGTACATACAAGTATAATACAAATAAACTGGAAAAAAAAAAATATTTCCCAAATCATCATAACAAAACATAATATTCAAACAAAGAAAATTACTTAACTTCGTTACGATCACCCCCGTTTGTGTGCAGGGATGGGGTCCATGCCACCCCCAAAAGGGGGGGTTAACAAAACAAGAACAGAAAGAGTTCATAAGAGAACTGTCGAGAAAAACTTATGATTGTAACAGCAGAAAAAATTAGAATTTTTAGCCTAAAAACAAAATATTTATTTACCAGGTATATCATATTGATATGCATGAAAACAATTGAAACAGCAATATAATTAAGGAATGGAAACAGAAGAAAATAACTTATCGTTTCAATTCCACAGCCATCACTGTCCATTCACTGGCAGTTAGAATAGTTTCTTATATTTACAAAGCTTAAGAATATTACTCTTACATTTACAAACGATAACATATATACATACATAGGTGCGCCATAAGTTTTTGCACTTTTAAAATCGATCTTGTGGGGGAATCGGATAAGGGTGGGGAGGTCAGCGACCCCCGAAAGCTCGGTTCTTGGAAAAAAAAATTCGCCATGATTCACTTCACAGTATTACAAACAACGATTCCCACAGGTTTTTTCTAGTGCCCGTTTCGTGCTCATTTCTGATTACCCAATTTAAATCAGTGTCTCAGTGTAAATTTCATTAAATCTTTAATCAAAAAATTAGAAAAGACTGGTCAAACCTAAATGCGAAAAAAAATTGGACGGCCACAGAGCAGAAGGAACGAAGGAAAAGTCATGCAAGTTAACACATCTCTACGAGAAGATCAGGGCTTATCGATACACAAGCGTTCAATAGCTTTGATGATACCCAGATAAACTTTGCCTCGAAAATTGAGTATTATTTACAACATGACTTAGATGTAGCAAAATAGAGCAACCTGCTATACATCCAAGATTACTATACCGCTGGTGAAGGACATGTTCCCTAATAAACCAATATAGCAAAAAGGCAAAATTCCGTGACCTTTCTGCAACCCAGACTTGATGCCCCCTGATTTTTTTTTTAATGGGGCCATCTCGAAAGCCAGATATACTTGAATAAACCAGCCACGAAACCTGAACTAAAGGCGAAAATTTTTCAATTCTTCTGACATCCCTGCACCTTTGAGGTGATTTTCTCACGAAAACGGCACTATAAAAATAATCCATTTATTATTATTATTATTATCCCGTGCGCTTTGCGACAGAGTTTTACAAAATCTTGGTGCCAGATTCGAGGAATGCGAGCGGCACGACACTGGATATTTAGATGACATTATTTTGAAGAAATAAATTTCCTATTTGTCTACTTCTATTAAAATAAATATTCATTTTCATATGACTTGTAGTTTTCTTTTTATCGAGTTTTCAAAGGTGCAAAAGCTTATAGCGCACCTATATAATAAAAATAATCGATCGAAGAAGACGGTCCCATTGTGCTATCTCCCATTTTTTTAAATCTTCTTAAACCCAGTCCCTTTAATGAAGTTCACCAGGGTTGTTATCGGGTATTACAGTATGTCTCCTGGTTCCACAGTGTCTTTAAAGGTATCTGAGCCTTCTTCCACCAAGGCGGGACAATGGCACCATAGGTGAATTAGATTTTTTACATCCTCTTCAAATTTCGTACAGCTATTGGTACTTTTCACTTCCAACAGCTGACTGTGTCTCCCGAGGTGGCAGTGTCCTGTTGGTCCCACTAGCTCCCTCGGTGAGTTTCTATCCTATCCTGTACCACAGATATGTTTGGCCATGTATCGAATGTATGTACAAATCACAATATGAACAATTCGGGATTCAGGATTACAAGGGCCTATATTATTTGCAAAACAGGTAGAGAAAACTGGGCGTCTTGTATAAGACTTGCAGATTCTTCAATAGTGATAACCCTATACAAATCTCAAGAACGTCCAACATTTGAAATTGGAAGCCGGCTGGGGCTCCCAAATACTTGATAAACCTGCTTGATTCTGTGCAGAGGGCGGTTCGTCTGATTGACAATCCGTTGTCAACAGACCAACTGCCATCTCTAATGCACAGACACAATGTAGGTATGCTGAGTCTGTTCTATAGATCTTTCAATGGAGCCTGCTCGAAGGAGCTAACAGCGTTGATCCCTTCCGCGCCGGTGCACGTGCATGAAATTTGACAGATACGACCAGAACACCCTTTCACAGTTGATGTTGGCTTCATGACAACGGGTCGATTCGCGGACTTGTTTTATGTAAGGCAGCATATTTATACATTTCTCATTCCTCTTACATATAATCCAGGCCTCTTCAAGGCCCACATTAACAAATCCCTTCCTACCCCATCTTTGACCCGCCTCACAACGTTGCCCAACCAGGTGGCGATATAGTTCCCCTGTCCTAAGCCCCAATATTTGACATTACATTTAATGAACTAGAGTCCAACGGGACATCCTTTCGCACTTTCCTTCATCAGGACACAGACGATTGAACGTCGTCAGGCTATCAAATTGCAGAATCTCTCGTTCTTCCTGAATCCTGAAAGTAAAGGTACTCTCGTGCGTTCCAATGAAGTATGCAGCATGCGAACAAATGATTTGATCAATTATAGCCACCCCGCCGTCCTTATACCGCTTTCTAACATCGAAAGACGGTGAAAATTCCACTACAACATATCCATAATCTTCTAGAAGTTGGAAGAGCTTGTCGGTTTCATCTGATTCTGCATCAGTTGCAATGAAAATAGTATGTATGAGTGACTGGTAATTCTTACGTACTTCATTATGAATCTGTTCAGCAGTGTTCTGCACACTTGGCACTTCTTTTCGCCGACCCCTCGCAAAGTCCCCACGCCTCCAGTGAATGGAGATATAGTTATCGCACTTATCTTTGAAGCAGTTTAACTCAACTTCCATAAAATCTTCTGCGAGTTTTATCAAATCCATGCTGAACTTCATGCTTTTGCGACCATCCCAGTATACCTTGGATCCGTATTCATCGTGCATGGCTACCTCAGCATTCACAAACATTATAGTTTGGTCACCCTTGAAGAAATCTATAACTTCTGTTAATTTGTCGACGCCAGCTTGGAAATTTAAACATTCGTGATATTTATAAGTGATATTTTTGAGTCCCCAAAGGACTCCATCAGGATGGCAAGTATTCCGGGGTTTAATCTCGAACTTATCCGAGTAGTCGTTTGCCAAATCCATGTCTTTAAAATGATTCAACATGTAAATCCTATCGATACGGAGAGGGTTTACTTTTGTGAAGACTTCATGCATTTCTACAACAGGCGCGAATTGTTTTAAAGAGTCGATATTGAAGAATAAACTCCAGGGAATGTTTTTCTGGGGACCGATATCTCCAGACTGCCAGTGGTAGAGAGAATTCCATGGCGGAAGAACCAACTTGATGTTTTTATGTTTCTTAAATTTGATCACTTTGTGGGCCCAAATAGCCAGTCGCAAGTAAACGTCTCGTCGCAGATTGAAGCCCTCTGGAGGGTTTACGTCGTAAAATATGTATCTGTTTTCATCAAGATTTCTGCAGAGACGAACTCCATCGTGATTTGTATTACAAACTTCGTTTTGTTCCACCTTTTCGCATAGCGCAAATTGAATGCACAACAGCGCAAT
Organism: Halesus radiatus; assembly: GCA_022606495.2. Classification (NCBI taxonomy): domain Eukaryota; kingdom Metazoa; phylum Arthropoda; class Insecta; order Trichoptera; family Limnephilidae; genus Halesus; species Halesus radiatus. The sequence continues at coordinate 15,209 of JAHDVE020003300.1, forward strand.
TAAGGTGAAAAACTTAAACATATTGTTTGTTAAAAGTTATTGATTCTTTACATAATTTTTCTTGTTACGTATTTGTGTTTTGGTTTATATTTTTATATCAAAAACCGGTAGCAAGACACAACAGCTGTCAGATTTGCGTGCATTATTTTCATTTTGACATTTCAAAGTCATGGACAAAATTCGTAATGAGAAAATCAATTTAGTGGTGGGCAAAATCAAAAAATGAATTTCAAGCTTTTTGATCGATTTTTTCTGTTCAAATATGTACATAAAGTTTGATAAGACGGTGGTTAGTGTAGTGGGTATAATTCTAGGAATAACGCAAAAAGGTTACGAACTGAAAAGCAATCTTAGGTAGTTACAAGTCATTTATTTTGATAGTCGTGGGGTTAGTCTTAAACTAGGGTTAATCTTAATTAGACACAAAAATTCAATAAAACTAGTTAGACAAGTACTTAAATCTACTTGTAAAGTCTGATATAGCCTTTTGTAATCACCTAAAATAAATGACCGAATTCACCGAAATATTTAGATTTAAAATGTGCATTTTAAATAATAGGAATTCCCAGATTAGACCGGCCATAAAATGAATTTAGTACAAAGGCTAGCCGAACCTATTGTTAGAAAAATCGTAACTAAAATAATATAATCTTAATTGCTATTTTGGGAAAGTCCGCAATTCCTTTGGAATTTTATGGGACGGCAATAAACACCTCAAAGGAATTGAGCCGCCCGACGGAACAAAGGCCGCTGAACAATGCGGGTTAAAAGATAATACCTACAGGTAGACAGGTAGACAGAAGGACAGTGGGCTCTAGGAGACAGTCAGGTGCAGTCTTCCACCGAGGAAGCACGAGTCGAGTGAAAGCTTCCACCGAGGAAGCACGAGTCGTTGCAAGAGTCCGCCCAGGACGGAAAGTCGGTTGCAGTAGTCCGCCCAGGACACACAGCCAAGTGAAACCTTCCGCCCAGGAAGGTTCCTATTCTCGCTCCTTGGAGAGGCCGCCCAGGTCCTCTGACGACGAGGGAATTCTACGCTTCCAACCCAGAAGGAAGTAACTGATCTTCGCCCTTCGGAGATCAACATCGGAGACCGCCCATGCCTCTGATTATCGCCGCGTTGCACCTACTCCCGATCCGGAGGTACACGAATACGTAGTGCGAACGCGAGGACTCGACATACAACGCAGCCACTGGACCCTGGACAGCCATCACCAAAAAGGAAAGTGCCTCTGACTCTAATGATAATTCCTCCCACAATGTCAGCCAGTGAACCTCTAATTTTAAGTACAAAGACTTTAACAGTAGAATTAAGTAATTGCGTATCTAGTTTTATTAAATTTATTATGTCTAATTAAGTTTTACTCTAGTTTTAAGACTAACCCCACGACTATCAAAATAAATTACTTGTAACTACCTAAGATCGCATTTCTGTTCCTCCCTTTTTGCGTTATTCCTAGAATTATACCTACTGCTCTACGCACCGTCATATCAAGTCTTTGTACTTAAAATTAACTAATTACTTCGTTAAATCTACATAAAAGGTTGTATTCTTAAAATTAGAGGTTCACTGGCTTATTTGTACGAAAAAGTTGTTTCTTAAAATTAGAGATTCACTTGGCTGACAGGGTGGAAGAATTATCATGAGATTCAGAGGCACTTCCCTTTATTGATGGCTGTCCAGGGTCCAGTGGCTGCTTTGTATGCAGATTCCTCGCGTTCGCACTAGGTATCCAAGTACCTCCGGATCGGGAGTAGGTACAAACGCGGCGATAATCAGAGGCCTGGACGGTCTCCGGGGTTTGATCTCCGAAGGGCGAAGATCAGTCATTTCCTGGGCAGAAGCGGGGGTTCACTCGCGGTACAGGGCCTGGGCGACTCTGCTGTAGGTCTCCGAAGGGCGGAGATCGGACTTCCTTCTCGGATGGAAGCGTAAAAACCACTCGTCGTCAGAGGACCTGGGCGGCCTCTCCGAGGAGCGAGAATAGGAACCTTCCTGGGCGGAAGTTTCAAGCCAACTCTGTGCTTCCTGCGCGGAAGACTGAACCCGACTGTTCTCTCGACAGAGAGCCCCTGTCGCCTGTCTACCTGTAGGGATCTTTTTATTACCCGTATTGTTTTGCAGGCCGCTTTGCGGGGCGGCTCATTTACTTTGAGGTTTTTATTGCTGTCCAATAAAATCTCAAAGGAATTGCCGACTTTCTAAAATAGTAATTAAGGTAGGTTTATTTTACGATTTAGTACTTTACAATAGGCTCGGCTATCCTTTGTGCTAATTTATTTTATGGCCGGTTTAGTCTGGGAATTATTATTACCTGAAATGCACATTTTTAGAAACTAAGTATGTCTGTGAATTTGGCCATTTCTTATAGGTATTACAAAAGGATATATCAAGTTGATATACCCATTGGTACATCACACATGGCCGAATTCACAGACCTACTTACTTTTAAACATGTGCATCTCAATTCTTAATAATTTCCCCCGACTAGATAGACCGTGAAAAATTGCACAATAGTACCTATTATTTCAAAACGTCGGCATAATTGTACAAAGTACACTTCCACCCGGGGACAGCAATAAACCAAAAGGACCTTGGCGACCCGCCAGTCAATAGGAGTCATAAAACCTGCCCTTACTCAGAATAAACGATCTCGCCCAAACCGTGGGATAATTTCTCGTGGCATTGATAATATATTAAACGTTAGGCAATTCTTTCAATATTAAAATTAACTTAAGAATGAATTAAATAGATATAAGAACATTATTGTACACTTAGATTAAGCTATTTCATAAGTATCCGTATGTTGAATATGTGTCTCATAACTAAAGTACTGCCTTCGGGATAAGTATATTAAGTTACGGAACGGGCCTACCAGCGGCATCGAACTAGTTAATGGTTGACACTAGCGCCAGGGAACCAGGGCAACATTTCCGCCAAACGGGGAAAGGGAGAACTATATCCCTACAAAGAGATGAGAACCAGCAACAGAAGGAGCTGGTCGTCGAGACAGTTGACTTCACGACTCCGGCTAGGGAGGTTGTCCCAACTCCGCCCTTCAGAGAGGCCGCCCAGGCCACGGGACAAATTGACTTTACTCTTCCGTCCAGGAAGGTACCCGCCCTCACCCCTCATTGAGGCTGCCCAGGCTCTCTGACCACAGTTGCTGCAGACTTCCCCAGGAAGTTACAGATCTCCGCCATTCGGGGACCAGCCACAGAGACGCGAGGACTTTGGATAGTCATTGTGACAGGGAAGTGCTTTAGAACTCTTGTTTTAATCCTCCCATCGCCCAGAGAAATTAATTTTAAGGATACAGACTTTAACGTAGAATAAACCAAGTGAATCGCCAATTTTAAGAATAAAGACTTTCATGTAGACTTAAGTAATTGACCCTCTAAATTTAACGATCTTTTTGTATCTAGTTAAGATTAACTTTAGTTTAAGACTAACCCCTCGAATAGAAGAATAAATGACTTATCGTAATAAATAAATTGATTTTTATTTCCTACCTCTTTGCATTGTTCCAAGAGATATTATGAACCCACTTAAGTAACAGCATATCAAAGTTACCGTTTGATATATTAATTTGTAGTCGCGGTTAAATTTAATTGCTCTTGTTAATATTTTTTCTTTGTTTTTATGGATAAATTGAGTGGTTATAGGTAAAAATTCTGGATGAACACCATCTACTAGTCGTATTCAAGATAATAATTATTATTTGAAATCCAAAGAGATTTCAATCAACGTTTCAATCCGTGTGTGCTCATATTTTCCTTCAAACATATTCAAATATCGGAGCCTGGCCATTACCGTTTTTATTAAAGTCAGCTTTGGCTTGGCTGATAACTAAATACGCTCTTCAGCGGTAATTAGACGATACCTGTGTTCATACAGTTTGGACGTGAATTGTCTTTTCTATGGAATTTTGTATGTAATTTTCCATAGAAATAGACAAATCACGGGAAATCTGTATGAAAATAGGTGTCGTCTAATTACCGCTTTACACAATACTTTTTTTCGTCCAGTTTCCATATGGATTGTCTTTTTCTATGGAATTTTCTATAGAATTTTCCATAGAAAAGGACAACCCTTGAACAATCCGAATGAAAAAAAGTATCGTGTAAGAACGCCTTAAGAGTCGAAATGTTTTATTTTTAATTTTCTGAATACTGCACAGGAGTGGCAACTGTTCCCAACCAACCGGTGAAATGACATTGCCAATTAGTGGTGGGCGAAGCGGCTCGGTTTAGTGAGCCGGATAACTAAATCAGCTCTCTGTAAAGACAATTCACATGAAAACTGGACGAAAAAAGTGTTGTGTAAGAGCTTCTTAAGGACGTCTTTAGGAGGACCAAGGGAGCGAGGGAGAGGGCATGATGCGGGGGGATGCGAACCGTCGTTAAACGGGCCGGATCATCAAACCGGTACACTACAAAGAGCTGATTTAGTGATCGGGCTCACTGAATCAAGCCGCTTCGCCCACCAATATCCCAGACATTATTAGGTCTACAGAGACCATTTCGATTTCAAATTTTACGGAAAATGTGTCTACTTAAAAAAGTATTAAATGATTTATCCCGAAAAATTAGTCATTCGGGATTCAAAATCGACAAAAACGGAAAAGTTCGTAATTTTTTTTTTTAATCTCGACTCCAAATCCGGAGGTTGTGGGTTTAAATCCCAGCATGCGCATGTAAATTTGATTTAATTAATCTGCGTCGTTTTACAATTAATTCGTTCAAAATAATATATTTAGTATATTTATGGTGCGTTCCAAAGTGAAAGATGCTTGAAATGGCTTTAGCCGCGTTTAGTGATTAGATCTGAATAGCCCGGAACTTCCCCACCTTCCTCTTGCCCATCGCCTTCCCCTCCCCATTCCTTTTACCCTTACAACATACTCCAATAAGGGATGTCATAGTCCCATTGGCTTCGGACAGTTGGGACTCTTGTGAGGTATTCGCATAAAAAAATAGGAGTGTCAGGAGACATTTCATAATGCGAAAGTAAATGGCAAAAGAATTAATCAATCAATGCAAAAACGATATGAAAAAAGCTTTATAAACAACACCCACCATGAATAATATAATACAGAAAGACTAATATATCAATATTAGGTAATATCACAAAAGAATAGGTGCGACACAGAACTATTCCTAAACCCTCGAACTTTGTATCATCTGGCTACAATTTTTGGGATGAGATTTTAACTTTTAATGCTTTGAATTATCTATGAAAGGGAAATTAAAATGGTTTGCGTTAATAAGCCTCTCTCGGTTTTCTGCGCATGCGCCTGTCACAGACTTGCGCAGAGTAACCGAAGAAATAATCATCAAAGAAACTGCCATAATTATTTCATTGTCACGAAGATAAATTCGTTAAAATTATTATAAATATATTGAATTTTCAAGCAAAAACTCTCAAGTAGTCGCAATAAATAAACATAATGATTTTACGAGTGAAATGAACCCTGTTAGAAGCGAAATTATAAGCCATAAGCATGATTAACAGCGGGAAAAACCATATCTAGTTATAATTGGGCTCAAAAACTGCTGTTCGTTGGTGTATCCGCTTTAGATTAAAAAACTACCATACCGATTTACGTGCAGTTTTTTTGCAAAATGATGGGGTAGGGGTAAGGGTAACATACCACAACCCCAAACTTTACTCAAAGCCATTTATAACCCCAAGCAACGTCGGATACTTCAGCTACTATACTATATATTATATATAAAAATAATAAAAATGATTAGCGAATGCTGGGATTTGAATGCGCAACCTCTTGGGGGTCATTTGTAAATAACAATAATAAGGCGACATCTATCAGTGTTATTTCAAATCGGTACAGATTTCACTACTTGGTGTTATATATGTTAGTTATAGGGGAAATGATTTACCTCAAGGCCTCTTTTGTGGAGAATGTAAAAAAAATAATTGAGTTCAAATAACTTCGTCATTTAACCAATCATTTATATGCCAGTAATACTAATGAAAGATGAAGAAACTCATTTTGATCCCACTTTGATTTTGTAATTGGAGCCCCAATAAGTCCCAGAGTGAGTTGCGGATACATATGGGGTGGCGCAGGGGGCGCCCCCCGCCCTCCCTAAATAATTTCCCTCAATGCCTACATCATCTTCGGGGATGCTGTATGGAGGGTGTTTTAGAGGATAGGAAGGAGTGAACTTGAGTCTTGAAGAGACCCATGTTGTAGGATAGAGGAAATACAGAGGCAGGCAGATCATTCCACAGCCGAGCTGTTGAACACACGAACAAGACGTAGAAGCGACCCGTTCTCATGTAACAAATGTCAACCGTGTTGGGCGTGCATTTGGCGTGTTTTCCGACTATGTACCGGTGCCGAAGGGATCAATGACACTAGTTCCTCAGAGCACCTTCAATTAAAATACCGGTAGAACAAGGACAGCATTCCCACCTGATGCCTGTGCTCCAAAGATTGCAGTCTGTTTGTTAAAGGCGAATCTATCAAACCGCTCGTTTCTGCACAGAGTCAAGGGTTTTATTCAGACTTTTGCGGCTCCCGACCAGAGATGGCCGACAAATTCTACAGTGGGGCGCACTTGTGATTTGTACAGGGTCAGCAGCTTTGTACTATTAAAGTATCTGCGGGCTCTGTACAATACGCCCACCTTCTGAGAGGCTTACTTGACTCTAGCTTCGATGGAGCCCCCATACCTGAGCTGGTCACTAACACACCGAGCATATCAATGGAGGGCTTGTTGGGAATCTACATCATATTCTAAGATAAAATTTTATGTTCAAACTTTTGTGTTAGAAGGAAGATAATTACATGAAAGGGCGATTTTTTTGGTATTTTTGAAATGTATCTATCAAAATACCCATTTATTAGACGTTAAATCAAAATCTGATTCCTTAAAACGAACTGTAAAAGAATGTGAACAAATTTTAAGGTAAAGATAAATTTCAACGACAAAGTGAGTAACTTGGTGTTACCATAATGATTAATTTTAGTTCCACTATATTAAATTTCTGCTTTTCACTACCTGTACACACTTACTCAGGCACCTACTTACTTGGTTTCCTGACTCACCTTTTTTAATATTTACTTACATAATATCCAGAAAAATCTCCCTCCATGTTTTGGTTCTTGTCCCCACAGTTCTCAGGATACTCCAAGGTCATTATTATCTACATTAACTTGTTTTTTTTTTATATAAATATATTTATTTATTCAACTAAATAAAAAAAATAAGAATGTTTTTTTTATTATGTCAACATTGTCAAAAAGTCCCAACTTCCCAGCAGGTAGAACTATGGCATCCCCGATTGGAGTTTGTTGTGAGGATGAAGAGAGTGGAGAGGAGAAGGAGATGGGGAAGAGGAATGTGGGGAAGTACCTGGCTATTCATACTCGATCACCAAACACTGCAAATGCCATTTTGCAACAAGTTTCGATTTCTTTTGAATAGTGGTCTTGCACCAGGTCGATTCTCAGAGTATAGTCTGATATTTAAAAGCAGACAAAAATAGAGGGCGTTGAGAATGTTTAAAACATTTTAAATGGCAACACGAAGATGGCTGATAGGAAAATCAAAGTAAATTTTAAAAAGTACAATAATCCAAATGGATATGTGTTACCTTCAGAAATTAGTGGTACTTTCCGAAGGAGATGATTCTACATCACATTCTAAGATAATTTTACTTTTACAATTTTTATTATATAATGCTTTACAAGGAAGATGATATCATGGAAAGGCGCTTTTTGTATTTGTGAAATGTATTGTCAAAATGCCTATTTATTAGATAAAACTAAGTCAAATTCACAGTTCAAAAATTATTTACCTTATTTTTTTTATAACGAACTGCCAAACGCGAATATGTGAAAGCATATGAATGTTAAAGAGGAACGGCCGTTTCATAAAAAACTTAATTTTGGATTTGAGGTCAAAATACTAACCTAAAGCTAGTAATCTTTTTTTTAATCAAAAAGTATAGTAAATATCTAGTATGGATTAGAAGTAATTTATTATTTTTGTTTTATATAATGAAATATAGGCCATTAAAGGAATTGATTTTTCGCGATTTTAGAGGCACCTTTAACAATTATTTGGTGGCTAACGGTGATTTAAAAAAAAGTTTTACCCCATCTACTTTGAAAATATAATGAAATATAAAATAAATAAAAAATTAGTAATAAGTATTATGGTGGACTTTAAATTAAATTAAAAATGACCAATTTACGTTGGAACACAAATTTGTAATACATAATTCAAAATATCGACCTGAAAAATCTTTTTTTTTAAATGTTTTGTTTTTATATTTTTATTTACTTAATTTAATTTACATAGTAAATACAATAATTTTAAAAAAGAATACCGTAAACCCGAAAATAATTTTCTAAGTGGCCTTCAAAATTATGAAAATTGATTTTTTTTCATGGCGTATGCTTCATAATTTAAAACATAAATAAATAAAATACTTCTCATCCGTACTTGATATTTACTAAACCTTTAATTAAAAAAATGTAGCATTTAGTTTGGATGGGTATTTTGGCCTCAAATCCAAAATTAAGATATGTATGAAATTGGCAGCGCAGCTGTTCCTCTATATTTCAAAGACAAAGTGAGTAGCTTGGTATTGCCATAGTAAAGACATTTTGTAGTTTAAAAATAATAAATATCTTCAATTAAATGCCAAGCTATACGTACCACCTATGATTATGAATTTATATATTTATTTATATCTATATATTATACAGTACCATTTTACATAATATATTTATTTTTTACGTATAATAAAGGTGATTTATATGGTTTTTTATAATGTGGAGTGTAAGGTAGATGTGAAGAGGTGATACTGTGAATGGGGTGTTATATGTGTCGTGACCACCTTACTAGGAGAACCTTTGCTGAGGTGTTCACGTGGATGTGTTAAATGTGGTACAAGTATTGATATGTATTGATTAGTTTTATTTTAATGTTTTAGTTTTGCTATATAAATGTAAATTTGGTATAGAATTTGAAGAGAAATACATTTTTTGTTTTTGTTTTGGTTACAGTAGGCAAATTCTTTAAAAAATAATAAACATGTAATTATAGATAGTTTCGACTAAGTTTGATAATATTAAAGTATATTGCACGGAAAAAGAGAGAAGGGACTATCAAGTAAGTATAATATTTTAAGTATTGGATTATGTTTGGTTCTGTTTTATCGTGTTTTGAATAACATGAATTGTTTTTTGATCCAGGCTGTGACATATTTTTTGAGATTAATTGTAGATATTATATTTAGTTGTTTCAGGGTGGTGGGCAAGCAATTGTAATGTTTGATTGCGTAATACTTAAAGTGTTTTTGCCCATGTGCATTGTCGGGATATTCAGGGTTTTATTTGTTGAGGGTCGGATTTTTATTGCGGTTTGAGGTTGCATTGGAATATGAAGTTTGTGTTAGAAGAGGTGTAATAATACGGATTTGGCATATACTTGTCTTATTGTCATGACGTCAAGTATTTTAAAACCAATCAATAAAAAATACAATGTTTTCAAATATTTATTAACACTTACATCAAAATATTAATTTACAAAAATAGATTAATACATTTGTACATAGATGGAGATGGGTGTTAATCATATCATGCTAACATTTAGGAAGATAATGTCAACAACTAGATGAAAATATAATGCACATGCAGAAAAAAATATGACAGTTGTAACTGGGACTTCGAACTGGTCTCATCGGGACCAATGTCTCCACCAATTGAGCTATTGAGACCTACAGACATTTTCATCGACCTCATATTTTGAATTACATTCTTACATTATCCTCAATTATTTCCCATATTTTTGACTGCCATCTCTTGTTAAAATTGCGAAGTTGTACCAGAAGTAGTATTATCTTCCTCTATGATTACATAATAATGTTTATGAACTTCAATAAGTGATTCCTAATAAATTAAAGATACTAAAATAGTTAACACCTTTAATAATAACAATATTCAAACTTTTTTTCAGGACAAAAATAAACAATAATGATATTTTTAAGTACTATTTTCAGAATGTATTACATATTGACAATTATAATATGTGTTGTACGACTTAGTCATTTACATTGCAAGAACTAACATACAGATGTTTCCCTCCACTAAAGGTTAAGCGAAACGTGATACGCCCTCACAGGTGGCGCTAATTAAAATATTTTCTAAAAAATACGCTTTTAAATATTGAGATGAATTGTTTGTTGGCGGGTGTACATACGGTGTAGGAAATGGAATAAATTGTTATTGTAAGTTTTTAACTGTGTATGTTAGTTTTACAATAATACATCGTATTTTTATAATTTTCTTGGAGGACTTGAATTTTAAATCAACAGTAACAATTTATCCATTTCATATTCCGTGTGTATACCTGCCAACAAACAATTCATTTCAATATTTAAAAGCATTACGTGCTAAAAGTGTTTTTTTTATTTTTATTTTAATTAGCACCATCTGTTAGTGCGTACAACGTTTCGTTTGGCCTTAACTACAAATAGATGCAATTTTAAAAAAAATCAATATTTAAAGAAAAAAACAATGTTATAAGATAGGTACATAAAATTATTACCTCAAGTGCATTCCTACTTATAAATTAGATTTATTCACCAAGTTGAATTAATTCTGACATGTAATTCACTTCACTCATTAATTCATTTTGAGTTTCTAGGTTAAATGTTAACATTTTAGGTATATTGCCGATAAAGCAAACCTATTTAATTGTTTTGAGGAGTTTTATCGGCTATGCACATTCGTTACTTAATTTGAATAAATAAAATTAAGTAACAAAATGCACATCTTCTCTATTATACAAAGAAGATTGACCCGGGCGGGCAGCGTTAGGTTTATATACAAATCTACAGTTTTTTTCCGAAATTTATTAAATTTTGCACACTTGACTTTCGAAACAAAAGGAAGATCACTGTCTAAATGTTATTTCAAAAAACCACCCCCTCTCCCTTTCCCACCCCTTAAATCAGATTGTGGTACTTTATTTTAGGAATTTTTTTGGTAGGGATAGGGGTAGGGGTAGGGGTAACACATCACAACCTCAAAACTTTACTCCAAGACCATTACATGAATAAAACTCTTCAAAACAAAATGTCTAGAAATTGGTACTTGGTTAATAGACAAGAAGTACAAAAAATACTTAAATTATTTGTTGATTTTAACGCGTTATACATTGCAATGGCGTTGGTAAATAGTAAATTAATAATACATTTGTTAGTTGGATTAACTTGGCATGTCGAAAAGAGTTATAAGAGTTACACCTTGGGTAGAAATATTAGCATTTTGATAAAAAAACAAATGTCTTCTATTCTTTGGGTAGTTTATTGAAAAAAAACTGTTCCTTGATACATGTAATGGGGTGTAAATGAAAATGTAGGTCAATGTGTAGGTGAAAATGTATATTCGAAAATATAGGTCACTTAATATTTATTTCATGAATTTTCAATTTAAATAATTTCTTAAGAATGCATTTCACAGAAAATCCATTAAAATGTGTGGAAAAACCCCAAGTCTACTGGTGTACCATGTTGTCATCTCAATTTATGGGAAATATCAGGAGCTGAAGGTATTATCATTTAGAGTATTTGACCACGAGGATTGGGCAATTCCAACGGTCGGATTGGATTCGAATCGAAGGATAAACATAACCTTACCGATTATTGTTATTACGAATGTGCTGACTGAATATATTGGATTGTAGAAATTCGGCATTTTATTTATCGCTTACAGTATTGTTTAATAATACATCAATTTCTTTAATTGTACAGTTCTGTCTGTACCCTAAGGGCAAGCGGGGTACTAGCCCAGGGTTCCCAGCCTGTGGGGGCCCGGAACTAGGATCAGAATTCCACCTAGGCCCGAAAGGCCCGGGCCCTTTAAATATTAACTCCACATAGGAGCCTAGGGCCCCAACCTCGTAAAGGGCCCGAGCTAGGTACCAAAATGGTACACATTGAAGACACAGGGTTCGGAAAATAATACGCCAAATTAAAGCCCCCACCTCGGAGAGGCCCTGGCTACATACCAAAATGGTACACATTGCGGACACAGGATAAGGAAACTAAAGATCTAATTTTATCTATCGATCGCATTTATGGTTTCTATGATCAAAATTTTCAACGACTTTCAATCTTTTTACTAAATACTTACAGGGCTGCACTACATATTTTAGCCTGTCGTAATGTTTTGAAGCAGTCGGCACTCGCCCAAAATTACCAGTTCTTTAGATGTTATTTCGAAATGATAAAACAACAGTATTATGTGATTTCACCTTAATTGTAGAAAACTCTTAGTCTGCGGGGGTTTTCCTTGGGGTCTGCGTTTTAAAGAAGACAAACATTCTCGGAATACGAAAAATCTGAAAATGTTTGTATTTCTTTTTTTTTAAATTTAATGTAAATCAAATTTTATAACGTTATTAATTAGTTATGCAAGTATTTTTAGTTTCATTTGTGTATTTATTAGTGCATTTCTTGAGATTGTAATCATGTAGAAAATCAGATTTGATAACATTGATTTACTCAATCATTTCCCGTAAGATTAATTAATAGCAAAGAGCTTCGTGCAGACAGCACGTACATACACTTTTTATTTATTAAATGATAAACATTGTTTTGTATAACCCACTATTTTAATGTAAATTAAAATTAATTATTAACTTCTTGAACATTGATGGGAAGGATCGAACACACTATTTTAGTCACAATCACTGACGACAGAATTGATATACTTTCCCTAAGTACAATTTTGACGGCTGGAGGCAAAGGTTACGTGACAAGTGACCCATTTTGGAACCAGTTTTGCATGATTTTGACTGCGATAAGTAAATTAAAGCCGAACCTTTTTAATTAACAGCTGTTTTAATTAAATAGGTGGCACGCATAGCTCGCCCCCCGACCCCCTTATTTGGTTTTTCCCCTTATGTGTTAGGGCATTCCTATGTATTATTTGTTCTGTGGTCACGATTGAACTGATACACTTTATTTTGCTTCTTTAACTGCTTAATTATTTATTTTGCCCTTTTAAAACATACATCAATGGGATGCTATTTTTGTAATTAATTCTACCGAGATATCATATTAATGGACATCCATAAAAATGCCAGCGACAGAAATTTTTATGTACATAGTTTGTTTTCAGAAACTTATTTTAAAAAATCTAAACGGCACCCAGAATTTGTGAAGCACATACTTTTATGGACCAGCGTTCATTGGGTAGGCTTTGGTTTGTTTTTTGAAAACAACTGAAACCATTTTCGGTTTCTCAAAATAAACGGTTACTACAAAGAAACTGATTAAAAAGAACGTTTAAAAATAAATTATTTTTAAAAATCAATTTTGTAGCAACGGCACCGATCGGTGACAGAATTTCAACGTCGGAGTTTTCAGTATTAGAGTCAACTCGAACAATCTTAACAATATGTTCATGTAGAGGAAATGAAACAAACCCTTTATCCCTAAAAGGTTGACCTTATTGGTAGAAGTGTTTGCTAGTGAACTGACAGGTCTGATGTACTCGTATCAAGATTTTCCGTAGAGCACTTGCCACAAATCTTTGCGGAAAACTCGGATCAAGGCGCGATCCCGTCGGATCCTCATGTGGTTTCTGCATGAAAAAGCTGAGGATCCGACATCAGGATGTACTTCACGTCTTACGGGTGCTCGATGTTAATAAAGCTAGTGGGCCTGACGAAATACCTGTCCTGGTATTGCAGAGAGGTGTGTTGCAAAAATAGCTCCAGTTTTAACAAAGCTCTTCAAAATGTTTCTGAAGCGTGGCTCTGACCCCTCTGGTTGAAAAAAGCGGTAATTCATTCTATACCCAGAAAAGGTGACCGCTCCAACCCGGCCAACTATCGCCCCATAGCAATCACATCAGTTCGTCCAAGGTGATAAAACATGTGATCAACGACAAACTGTTTACATACCTTGAGAAGAACAAAATTAATAACCACTGTCAATACGGATTCCGGCAGAACTGCTCGTGCAGTGATCTTCTCACGTATGTGACGAATGAGACTCGAGTGGTGGCACATTTCGAAAGCCTTTCGCCGGGTGTGTCATCGAAGACTTTCAAAAAACTAAAAAAGAAGAAAGTTAAAAAACTGCTTTCTTTCCGATTTCCCACATCCTTGTGTATGTGGATTGCGGACTTTTTGAGGGAGAGATCGATTTAGACGGTTTCTCACGGTTTCCCCTCTTCCCCGCGTTCAATAAATGCTGGCATCCCATAGGGATCGGCTCTGTCACTGACTTTGTTTTTATTGCACACCAATGACCTTTTGAAATGTGCACCTATTCATTGTTATGAGGGTGCAAAGAGTACAATCCATAAGATTTTTTTGTTCGACGAGCTCCCAAAGGGCACACAAACTCCAAAAACTCGGGGGGCTTTGAAGCAAAGAATGGACGACTATCTCTAGAGGGTTTCGTCTTGGGCTAAGAATAAGCTTGTCGAATTTAATGTTTCAAAAACCCAATATTTTCTGATTGCGTCTAAAGCGGATCGAAATGACAAACGAGTCTCCTTTAAGGGAAGTAATCATCCCAACAAGCTTTCCTTTCATATGCTTGGTATGGGGGGCTCCATCGAAGCCAGAGTAAAGTTCGCCTCTCAAAAGCTGGGCATACTGTATAGAGTCCGCATAAGGTGACTGAAAATTGAGTGAGATTGTTTTATTTACGATAACTTTTGGTTTCATGTAAAAAATCTCCCAGCCAAAAATGATCAGCAGTCGTCATAATGCTACTACTTGTAAAATATACAAGACCCAAGAATATTACATATCCAAATTCAAAGAGACCTGTGTTAATGGTATTTAATTTAAATTTTAACAGTGCTGCTATTATAAAGCCTCCGCCACAATGCGTAAACCTGCAGCACATTCGCCCTGGTCTGTATACTTTTGGAGAGTGATTTAGACAAACTTTGAGTTAATAGCTAATAACATTGGATGGCAAATGTTGTGATAAGTCAAGGGAATAATAAACTTTCAGTAAATACACAAAACAACTTTGAACCTAATGCCAACAGCAACCCCGTCGTTTACCAGTGATGGTTCTGATTTTAGAAAAAATTATCTGAACAAGTCACAAAACCGTTAACATAAACAATATGTAGCATATGCTTGACGATATCACCGCAAGACCAATAATAGTGGAAAAAATAACAAAACGCATGCTATAGCAATTCCTCTGCAAACGAGTGGAGTGGAGGAACACGCTAGGCTGTCCACGAAAACAAACGTTCACGGGAAAAATAGTTTGATACATCCATAGAGATCGGATTATATTGTAATTAAATATATTTCTTGCGTTTTTTTACAACTTATGTAGGTATAGATCGATGGACTGTACTTAATATACCACAGTTCGAACTATTTTTGGAAGTGGTCAACTGTAAATCTATGACAATTTAAAGAGTTTGTTTGTGAATACCGTAAAAGATTATCAACTGCTCCCTGCTACGGCATCTGCAAATGAAATAGGTATTTTGTAAGGTTGAAGGGCGTCGGGAGGGGAAAGAGATTGAAAAGAAGAAGATGTGGAAGAACTTGGCCATTCAGCACCGGCCACCAAACACGGCTAAAACCATCTCCAAAACATCCCTTAAATAGTCGATTTTTGGTTGTAGTAACAAGGCATCAATATGAGCAACAAACCAGTAACAACTCACAACAAGGATTTGTTTTATTGCTTTTGCTATAACCATTTATTCACAATACCCCTAGGCAGACCGATCTACAGAATAGATCATGTAAGAGAACACCTTTCCTTTTTTTAGAAACAAATCCATTATTATGCGAGGCATAAAATGTATCTTAAAATATCATACTGCAAGACAAGAAACGGGTGTTGAAAAGTGTCCAAGCATTGATTAACAATACTAGCGCATTTTTACAAAGATGTTGCATATGTAGTAATGGAGGATTTAGCCAGGTGAGAAATTAAACTCACGATGCCAGGGTGGAACCCATACGTGATGCCAACTCTCTCAGCCACTGACTGGTCTTGCCGTAACAACGTTGACTCAGATCAGAGAATGTCATATGAAATTATTAAATAAACTATATCATGATGCGCAGTATTATAGCACGCACCTCAATAGCAGAACACACAAAATCACACGCAGATTGATCCATGCGAAAGACCGGAAGAATGACCATCTAAATGGTTCGAATCGCTTTCATTCCGTTAACGGAGTATAATACCTTTCAAAAGTGAGTGGAACATACAAATTACAGACATGATCAGCAGGTACACAATTGTTAACTTGATGTAACTAACTAACCATCAGAACGTTTTCCACAGGGATAGGGAGAGAGAACAGGCCGCCAAACAACTTGATCTTGGCATACATTTCTTCAAGTAAAGACGGGGACTATCATTATGGAATAAAATTCTGACCTGTTTTGCCCCGCGTCTTTGGGGACCCGCGGCTTGCTTAATCATTTTGTTTTTACCTATATAACTTGCAACTCGTCCATTTTGTTATATTGTTGAATTAACATTCATTATTGTCATCAAAATAAAAGAAAAAAAAACCTAAATCATCCAGGTAGAATCATTTTAGTGATTTACACAAATTTTGAGCTAAGAGCCAAACATTGGATGGCAGGGCAGACGGGCGTGCACAATAAACCGTGTAAGAGAACACCTTGGTTTTTTTTAGAATCAAATGCTTTATTATGCAGGGCATAAAATGTATCTTAAAATATCATACTGTAAGACATGAGACGGATATAGGTAAGTACCCAAGCACAGTCATACCAGTATGCATATCTATGATATCACGAGCAAACGGAATTGACATTGAAATTAATTAAAATTGCAAACAAATTGATTAGAAAAGTGTTCAACCACAATATATGAAGAGTAATTGATCAACTAACAGACAGCGAGTAGCATTAATCACTTGCATTTTGGGCAAGGCTACTCGAATTCTTACTACTTGCTTCCTATATGAAGAGTAATTGATCAACTAACAGACAGCGAGTAGCATTAATCACTTGCATTTTGGGCAAGGCTACTCGAATTCTTACTACTTGCTTCCTATATGAAGAGTAATTGATCAACTAACAGACAGCGAGTAGCATTAATCACTTGCATTTTGGGCAAGGCTACTCGAATTCTTACTACTTGCTTCCTATATGAAGAGTGGAGAAATCGAAATAGAGAAACATGCACACTGAGGAACATTGATTTTCCATCTTACCCTACGAAGTTACAATAAAACGTTAAATTTGAGCTAATTACCAGTTACAATACATCTCAAGGTGTATATCGTACGTCCAAAAGGGATCATGTGAAGAATCCTTAACTAAATAATTAATTAAGAATTAATCGTTAATTACTTTGAGGCTGAACAAATTGAAACATTGCTCAATAGTGATTAACATCTTGGCAAATAATTTTCAAGTTTATTTAACTTACAATTAATGTTCCAGCTAGTAGTATTCCAGATAACATTTTCCCGAGAGTTTCCCACAAATGTAATAATAATTGCTACAGATATAGTAATTTCTTTAAACCACAGCCGGGACAAAATAATCAGCGCTTCACCAGAATTAAATATTCAATAATGATCCTAAAAAAGATGCTGTGCGAAAAATATACCTACATGTTTTTTAGTTAATATTTTTTTTATTTCTTTTTTAAAGAATGACATAAATTACGAATAACCTGACGATATATGAAAATCTCCTACTACCATCACAGTAAGTGGAAGATGTTGCTTGTGTCGTAATGGAGGACTTAGCCAGCCGAGGAATTGAACTCACGACGCCCGGGTGAGACCCAAACGCGATGCCAAGTCAGCCACTGACCGAACTGGTTTACAGTTCCTAAACTAGCATAAAAATGATTATCTAATGATTCTTTACTTTTGAATTTTTGTTGGTGGTAAGCAGATGACTTGAAACTTAATAACTATACTACAAATTTTACTCCTTACAGAGGATTGATTTTGGTTTTTTTCAGAAACTTATTTTAAAACATCTAAACGGCAACCAGAATTTGTGAAGCACATACTTTTATGGACCAGCGTTCATTAGGTAGGCTTTGGTTTGTTTTTTGAAAACAACTGAAACCATTTTCGGTTTCTCAAAATAAACGGTTACTACAAAGAAACTGATTAAAAAGAACGTTTAAAAGTAAATTATTTTTTTAAAAATCAATTTTGTAGCAACGGCACCGATCGGTGACAGAATTTCAACGACGGAGTTTTTCAGTATTAGAGTCAACTCGAACAATCTTAACAATATGTTCATGTAGAGGAAATGAAACAAACCCTTTATCCCTAAAAGGTTGACCTTTTTGGTAGAGGTGTTTGCTAGTGAACTGACAGGTCTGATGTACTCGTATCAAGATTTTCCGTAGAGCACTTGCCACAAATCTTTGCGGAAAACTCGGATCAAGGCGCGATCCCGTCGGATCCTCATGTGGTTTCTGCATGAAAAAGCTGAGGATCCGACATCAGGATGTACTTCACGTCTTACGGGTGATCGATGTTAATAAAGCTAGTGGGCCTGACGAAATACCTGTCCTGGTATTGCAGAAAGGCGTGTTGCAAAAATAGCTCCAGTTTTAACAAAGCTCTTCAAAATGTTTCTGAAGTGTGGCTCTGTCCCCTCTGGTTGAAAAAAGCGGTAATTCATTCTATACCCAGAAAAGGTGACCGCTCCAACCCGGCCAACTATCGCCCCATAGCAATCACATCAGTTCGTCCAAGGTGATAAAACATGTGATCAACGACAAACTGTTTACATACCTTGAGAAGAACAAAATTAATAACCACTGTCAATACGGATTCCGGCAGAACTGCTCGTGCAGTGATCTTCTCACGTATGTGACGAATGAGACTCGAGTGGTGGCACATTTCGAAAGCCTTTCGCCGGGTGTGTCATCGAAGACTTTCAAAAAACTAAAAAAGAAGAAAGTTAAAAAACTGCTTTCTTTCCGATTTCCCACATCCTTGTGTATGTGGATTGCGGACTTTTTGAGGGAGAGATCGATTTAGACGGTTTCTCACGGTTTCCCCTCTTCCCCGCGTTCAATAAATGCTGGCATCCCATAGGGATCGGCTCTGTCACTGACTTTGTTTTTATTGCACACCAATGACCTTTTGAAATGTGCACCTATTCATTGTTATGAGGGTGCAAAGAGTACAATCCATAAGATTTTTTTGTTCGACGAGCTCCCAAAGGGCACACAAACTCCAAAAACTCGGGGGGCTTTGAAGCAAAGAATGGACGACTATCTCTAGAGGGTTTCGTCTTGGGCTAAGAATAAGCTTGTCGAATTTAATGTTTCAAAAACCCAATATTTTCTGATTGCGTCTAAAGCGGATCGAAATGACAAACGAGTCTCCTTTAAGGGAAGTAATCATCCCAACAAGCTTTCCTTTCATATGCTTGGTATGGGGGGCTCCATCGAAGCCAGAGTAAAGTTCGCCTCTCAAAAGCTGGGCATACTGTATAGAGTCCGCATAAGGTGACTGAAAATTGAGTGAGATTGTTTTATTTACGATAACTTTTGGTTTCATGTAAAAAATCTCCCAGCCAAAAATGATCAGCAGTCGTCATAATGCTACTACTTGTAAAATATACAAGACCCAAGAATATTACATATCCAAATTCAAAGAGACCTGTGTTAATGGTATTTAATTTAAATTTTAACAGTGCTGCTATTATAAAGCCTCCGCCACAATGCGTAAACCTGCAGCACATTCGCCCTGGTCTGTATACTTTTGGAGAGTGATTTAGACAAACTTTGAGTTAATAGCTAATAACATTGGATGGCAAATGTTGTGATAAGTCAAGGGAATAATAAACTTTCAGTAAATACACAAAACAACTTTGAACCTAATGCCAACAGCAACCCCGTCGTTTACCAGTGATGGTTCTGATTTTAGAAAAAATTATCTGAACAAGTCACAAAACCGTTAACATAAACAATATGTAGCATATGCTTGACGATATCACCGCAAGACCAATAATAGTGGAAAAAATAACAAAACGCATGCTATAGCAATTCCTCTGCAAACGAGTGGAGTGGAGGAACACGCTAGGCTGTCCACGAAAACAAACGTTCACGGGAAAAATAGTTTGATACATCCATAGAGATCGGATTATATTGTAATTAAATATATTTCTTGCGTTTTTTTACAACTTATGTAGGTATAGATCGATGGACTGTACTTAATATACCACAGTTCGAACTATTTTTGGAAGTGGTCAACTGTAAATCTATGACAATTTAAAGAGTTTGTTTGTGAATACCGTAAAAGATTATCAACTGCTCCCTGCTACGGCATCTGCAAATGAAATAGGTATTTTGTAAGGTTGAAGGGCGTCGGGAGGGGAAAGAGATTGAAAAGAAGAAGATGTGGAAGAACTTGGCCATTCAGCACCGGCCACCAAACACGGCTAAAACCATCTCCAAAACATCCCTTAAATAGTCGATTTTTGGTTGTAGTAACAAGGCATCAATATGAGCAACAAACCAGTAACAACTCACAACAAGGATTTGTTTTATTGCTTTTGCTATAACCATTTATTCACAATACCCCTAGGCAGACCGATCTACAGAATAGATCATGTAAGAGAACACCTTTCCTTTTTTTAGAAACAAATCCATTATTATGCGAGGCATAAAATGTATCTTAAAATATCATACTGCAAGACAAGAAACGGGTGTTGAAAAGTGTCCAAGCATTGATTAACAATACTAGCGCATTTTTACAAAGATGTTGCATATGTAGTAATGGAGGATTTAGCCAGGTGAGAAATTAAACTCACGATGCCAGGGTGGAACCCATACGTGATGCCAACTCTCTCAGCCACTGACTGGTCTTGCCGTAACAACGTTGACTCAGATCAGAGAATGTCATATGAAATTATTAAATAAACTATATCATGATGCGCAGTATTATAGCACGCACCTCAATAGCAGAACACACAAAATCACACGCAGATTGATCCATGCGAAAGACCGGAAGAATGACCATCTAAATGGTTCGAATCGCTTTCATTCCGTTAACGGAGTATAATACCTTTCAAAAGTGAGTGGAACATACAAATTACAGACATGATCAGCAGGTACACAATTGTTAACTTGATGTAACTAACTAACCATCAGAACGTTTTCCACAGGGATAGGGAGAGAGAACAGGCCGCCAAACAACTTGATCTTGGCATACATTTCTTCAAGTAAAGACGGGGACTATCATTATGGAATAAAATTCTGACCTGTTTTGCCCCGCGTCTTTGGGGACCCGCGGCTTGCTTAATCATTTTGTTTTTACCTATATAACTTGCAACTCGTCCATTTTGTTATATTGTTGAATTAACATTCATTATTGTCATCAAAATAAAAGAAAAAAAAACCTAAATCATCCAGGTAGAATCATTTTAGTGATTTACACAAATTTTGAGCTAAGAGCCAAACATTGGATGGCAGGGCAGACGGGCGTGCACAATAAACCGTGTAAGAGAACACCTTGGTTTTTTTTAGAATCAAATGCTTTATTATGCAGGGCATAAAATGTATCTTAAAATATCATACTGTAAGACATGAGACGGATATAGGTAAGTACCCAAGCACAGTCATACCAGTATGCATATCTATGATATCACGAGCAAACGGAATTGACATTGAAATTAATTAAAATTGCAAACAAATTGATTAGAAAAGTGTTCAACCACAATATATGAAGAGTAATTGATCAACTAACAGACAGCGAGTAGCATTAATCACTTGCATTTTGGGCAAGGCTACTCGAATTCTTACTACTTGCTTCCTATATGAAGAGTAATTGATCAACTAACAGACAGCGAGTAGCATTAATCACTTGCATTTTGGGCAAGGCTACTCGAATTCTTACTACTTGCTTCCTATATGAAGAGTAATTGATCAACTAACAGACAGCGAGTAGCATTAATCATTTGCATTTTGGGCAAGGCTACTCGAATTCTTACTACTTGCTTCCTATATGAAGAGTAATTGATCAACTAACAGACAGCGAGTAGCATTAATCATTTGCATTTTGGGCAAGGCTACTCGAATTCTTACTACTTGCTTCCTATATGAAGAGTAATTGATCAACTAACAGACAGCGAGTAGCATTAATCACTTGCATTTTGGGCAAGGCTACTCGAATTCTTACTACTTGCTTCCTATATGAAGAGTAATTGATCAACTAACAGACAGCGAGTAGCATTAATCACTTGCATTTTGGGCAAGGCTACTCGAATTCTTACTACTTGCTTCCTATATGAAGAGTGGAGAAATCGAAATAGAGGAACATGCACACTGAGGAACATTGTTTTCCATCTTACCCTACGAAGTTACAATAAAACGTTAAATTTGAGCTAATTACCAGTTACAATACATCTCAAGGTGTATATCGTACGTCCAAAAGGGATCATGTGAAGAATCCTTAATTAAATAATTAATTGAGAATTAATCGTTAATTGCTTTGAGGCTGAACAAATTGAAACATTGCTCAATAGTGATTAACATCTTGGCAAATAATTTTCAAGTTTATTTAACTTACAATTAATGTTCCAGCTAGTAGTATTCCAGATAACATTTTCCCGAGAGTTTCCCACAAATGTAATAATAATTGCTACAGATATAGTTATTTCTTTAAACCACAGCCGGGACAAAATAATCAGCGCTTCACCAGAATTAAATATTCAATAATGATCCTAAAAAAGATGCTGCGCGAAAAATATACCTACATGTTTTTTAGTTAATATTTTTTTTATTTCTTTTTTAAAGAATGACATAAATTACGAATAACCTGACGATATATGAAAATCTCCTACTACCATCACAGTAAGTGGAAGATGTTGCTTGTGTCGTAATGGAGGACTTAGCCAGCCGAGGAATTGAACTCACGACGCCCGGGTGAGACCCAAACGCGATGCCAACTCAGCCACTGACCGAACTTGTTTACAGTTCCTAAACTAAAAGTTTTCTGACTCTAGCATAATTAAAAATGATTATCTAATGATTCTTTACTTTTGAATTTTTGTTGGTGGTAAGTGGATGACTTGAAACTTAATAACTATACTACAAATTTTACTCCTTACAGAGGATTGATTTTGGTTTTTTTGTATTTAAATATTTCGTTCTCGCTGCATTTAGCGAGAGCGTTTATTGATGGGTTTTCATGTCCAGCTAGACAGGCATAAAACTTTTCAGAATGAGTTACTATAAGATCCTCTATCAGAGGAATATTTGTGTCATTGTTTAAAGTGTTAACCCTGATCCGCTTAGGCACATTCAGCGCTAATCGAATGGCTTTGTTTTGCGGAGTTTGTAGTTTGTTAATGTGTTGGTAAACTGTGTATCCCTAAATGGGAGCAGTGTAAGTAAAGCCCGTCCTTATGGTTGTCTTGTAAAGGAGTAATTTAGTAATTTATTGTCTGTTGGACGCTCTTTCTTGCCTTCTGCACAACGTTATATACGTGTAAACTTTGGGTAATCTGCAAAAAGATCAGTATAGAAAGTTTTCATGTCCAACACAATATGGCCTTCCACATAATGTTTAGCCTCCCCAGATACTGCAGCACTTCCAGTATGTTCACGGAGGGGCGAGTTCCCGGTTTAGCAGCCTTTATCTTTACATACGGGATGGCACGAATGAGGGAATGGTTTAACAGCTTCGGGAATATCCTTGTAATGGAAGCCCGCCTCAATCCATCCTCCAGCATCAACGCATACTAGAGAAAGTAATTGGCCTTTCACAATATAAATGCCACAGCATAAGTAGCAAATGCTACTAGTTCTAACAATGCGATGTTTTCTTATATATTAAAATAAACAACATTCTAATATTGTTCCAATTGTATTTAAAAATACAGTAACTCGGCGCACTTCACGGATGCTTCGAAGAGAACTCGGAAGAGGATGTAAGATGTGTTTTTGTTGATTTAGACAAATTTTGAGCTAATAGCTGATTGCATTGGTTGGCAATGTCCCGATTTTACCAAGGAAATAATGATAAATCTTTAGTAAATACGAAAATACCTTTGAAACAATGGGGAACAGAAACCGCATCGTTCACTAGGGACCGTGGCGGTGGTTCGGATTTTGGAAAAAATTACCTGAACAAGTCACACACCCATGAATATACACAATGTGTACCATATGCTTGAAGATATCACCGCAAGGCAAATGTTAGTGCAAAAATAATAATACGCACGTTAAAGCAATTCCTCTGCACACGAGTGGAGTGGCAGAACACGATAGGCTCTCGACGAAAATGAACGTTCACGTGGGAATAGTTTATTTCACCCATCGATATAGATCGAATTAGATTGTAATTAAATCATTTTTGTTGCATTCTCATACAACTTATGGGACTGTAGTTTTAGGTCGAAGGACTGTAGTATAGTCCATATTTCCAGCTACTTTTAGAAATGGTCAACCTTAAATCTACGACAATTTAAAGAGTTTTGTTTTTATGCGAATACAGCACAAGAGTACGAATTGCTCCCTGCTAGTGAGACTATGGCATCTCCATTAGAGTGGGTATGTTTTCCGGCTAAAGGGTATGGGGAGGGGAAAAAGATAAAGATGTAAGGTGGAGAAGAACCTGCTATTCAGATCTGGCCACCAAATACGGTTAAAGCTATTTCAAGCAACGTTTCAAATCGGAATAGTGGTCTTCCATCAGGCTGATATTGAGAGTATCTACCACTCTGGAACCTGCCGCAAGTGTACGATGTATTATATTTTTATGAATTAAAAAACAATTAAAATAAAGAAAATTTATTTAATCCTTTTATCATACACTTCTCATTGGTGTATCTCTTTTCATAAGTTAAAGAGTAACCAATTTTAGTAAATCATTAAAGTGTCTTATCTTGAGTTAACCGTAGAATATATCTATAAGCAAGTGGTTCTTCCAAAGCTGGAGCAGCATCAACGCCTGTTGTTTCTCTTCGATTAATCTAGTAGCAAACCCATTTCCCTTTGCAACGAGGACTTAACAATAAATTGCCAACTTAACTCGACACACTTCAAGTGAATCAGTAGTGTCAAAAATAAAGGAAGTAGTTCGGACAACATTTTTTTGACAGTTCAATCGCTACTTCCTGCTTGCAGTTCCAGATATTCCAGCAGCTCCGTTTGACTCTCTGCTATCAGCTAGAAGAAGTGGCGATCACTCGCCGCGGCAACATAGCAGCGCCGAAATCGCTTGAACTATAAGCACTCGCGTAAATGACAACAAATCACGACAACTTCCATCAAATAACAATTCCTGGCTGTCCGGATCCAATGGAACTATGGCATCCCCTAACTGGAGTTTGCTGCAATAGCAATAAAACCAAGGTTTAATTTTTCTAGTTACCAACTTTTAACGTTCGTTTACATTATTATTTTGAGAAAAAAATCACTTTATTATCCGTGTAGAGTTGAAGTGTGTCCTTTATTCCCCATTTAACTATGTCATTCATATAAATCAGGAATAGTAATGGCCCAAGAACGGAGCCCTGTTGGACACCTTTCCACCAAAAGTCTGACGCCTTCTGTCGGAGAAGTAGTCACGTAATAAAAAATCTTTGACACCTCATATCTCAAAACTAGGTAATGCGAAGTGACCTTATTTAAAATATATATATGAAAATATAAATTCTATCATACAAATATCATGAAATATTCTGTAGCGGGGCACTCAAGAGATTGAAAATATTGATAGTAACGAAGAAAATATTCTCCATAAACATATGATTTTTTCCTGCTAGGGTTGGTGAGGGTTTTGAAAACCAACCGTACAGAATCCTATAGATGAAGCAACCTGATTTAAAGGAATCATCAAAGCATTTTGATTATTAAAATCTCATTTTTCTAAAATCGATCTACAATACGAAAAGAGTGAACCAAATATAAAAGCTTGCATTAAATTTAATGAGAAAAGAGTATGTTGAAAGACAGGGTCAGTCAGTTAATCAGAAGATACTACTTCAGTGCTACTAAAAATTATCTAAAAGGTTAGCGAAATTTCAGATTGCACCTAGCAGAGATAAAAGCCATGTACTTTTTAAACGCCACTCCAATATATTATGGCCACGTCGTAATTAATTGTTTTTCTTTTAAATATGTTAATCTTAAATACCAAGGGTGTTAGTTGAAGTTTGCCGGTTTTACTCATAGATGTCGCTAGAGATATGTATGCATTTCTATGATTTGGCATCTATGTCATATTTTTCTATGGACATTAACCTTCAAAAATACACAAGTTACATTCTGCCAAAATAATAGTGTCATAGTTGGTTACCTCAGTGAACATGTCGAGTTTCGTTCCAAGTAAATCGCATTTGCGGCATTCGTTGCTTTTCTTATTTCATCAAAAGAAAAAAGCAGTTGAAGCTCATCGGTTGCTGGTAGAAACTTATGGTGAACATGCTCCAGTGATTAGAACATGTGAGACATGGTTTCGTCAATTTAAAAGTGGAGATTTTGATTTAACAGACAATGAACATCCTGGTGCAACGAAAAAGTTCGAAGACGAGGAATTGCAGGCGTTATTGGATGAAGACCCAACCCAATCGCAACAACAATTGGCCCAAACACTTAATGTGACCCGAGGAGCAATTTGCCAACGTTTAAAAGTCATGGGAAAGATCCAAAAGTATGGAAAATGAGTACCACACCAAATGAACGAGAGACAAATCGAAAAAACCGCCAAACCGCCTTGTAGCCGATGTGATCATCGATTGTTCATAATCATGATTCTTTCTAATTTTGCGACATAGCTTATTATCTCGTGCCATTGTATCTTATGTAAGATTTATAACATTTGTTTCATCTCATAGTGTTATCGACCTGATGGAACCACACGGGAATTTCCCGACTCCGCAGGAGCACAGTACCGTGTGGCAGACTTTCCTCTCACTTCGATAACACATCCGACCCCGCGACAGCACGATACCGTGTTGCGGGCTTTCAACAATGCTACTAAGCCCATGGCAGCAGAGTACCGTGCACGGACCCCCCATTTACATGTCTGCCTCAGCAGCGCTCCTGGTATAGAAAACTTGCATCACTTTAAAATGATATAAAAACGAAAATTTCTGAAAATAAAGCAGTCGCACTCGGACGAGCACTCGTAACTCGTAACCAGTCACAACTTGTAACCAAAGAAAGTCTTTCACTTCTCCTGCCTCTCACCTGAAAGATTCCTGGACCTGCCTCAAGATTAGTCGGCCTAAGAAGCATAGAAAGTGGCTTCATCCAGCACCTACATGTTTACAGTCTTGTAACGACACTGGTCGCTTACAAGTGGTCCTTCCGAGCCGGATCTAGTCACATAATGATCCCCAGCACACGGATCTGCTCATCAGCCGCTACCCAGATGATCTAACAAGATGTCACCGGCCATTAGCCAGAAGTGTACGGCCCCACAAGACGCCCTACAAGACTCCACACAAGGCTCCATACAAGGCGCCACACAAGGCCCCCCACAAGGCTTCACACAAGGCGCAGAGTACCGGCTTCCAGCAATCCCACGTAGCAATGCACGGCCAAACGACCCCTCTGCAGCCCTGTCAACCGCAGCCCACAAACGTCATCGCGACATTCCCGGGTCAAACTTCAACGGATGACTCGGCGCGTCGAACCCAATATTGGGCGAATAACAGAGCGGACCCGCTCTCCCAGATTGCTGCATTAATGATGGAAGCATTCCGCAAATTACAAAATGGCGGAACACAGCGGCTGCAGCCGGAAATGTCCGGCCCGGCACGACCCACAGCGCCCGACACGTCATACGCCGGCGGAGCTACATCGGACCTCGCTTCCCACGGCTACGAGCAAAATCACGCTAGCCGCCACTACGCTGTAGGGCCCGGTCTTGCGCCCCCTGCCCCCGCAGCGCCCGGTGCATTACATGGCAGCCCAGCTGCTTACGACCTCACTCCCCGCAGGCTCGAAAGGAATGACGCGAGTTACAATTCTGTAGCGCTCGGCGCTACAGTCTCTGGCCCCGCACCCCTCGGCCCGGCATCCCTCGGCCCGGTTCCCGCCGACCCTGCTACACATGTTCCCAAACAAGCAAGTACGGCCGCCTGGGATGCTAGAGCACGAGCTGTTCCGGCAGCGGCTCTAGCCACAAATACCGACACGACACGGAGCACAGTAGCCTCTGCGGACGAGTACCTCGCATCCAAAAGTGAGGATTCCAAGAAAGAAATAATCCGTCAGATGCAAGAAGAGTTGCAAGAAATAAGAAAACGAAACAGGCAGATCGAGCAACTGATCGCCGCGACTGGGCTCCCTTTGCTGTTGAGCACCGACACGAACACTGAAGTGCGCAGCCTCGCACTGCCAGATGCCGAAGTATCGGGCTCTGCTCACGGCCCTGCTATAGGCGGGCCCCATTTACACGACAATAATTACTGCCCTAAAGTGTGCAGCCTCGCACTGCCCGACCCCGAAGTGTCGGGCTCTGCTCACGGCACTGCTATAAGCGGGCCCCTTCTACACGACGATTACTGCTGGCCTGAAGTGTGCAGCTGCGCATTGCCCGACCCCGAAGTGTCTGACTCTGCTCACGGCCCTGCTATAGGCGGGCCCCGTCTCCACAACAACAACTGCTGCCCTGAAGTGTGCAGCCTCGCATTGCCCGACCCCGAAGTGTCTGGCTCTGCTCACAGCCCTGCTATAGGCGGGCCCCACCGAATCGACAACAACTGCTGCCCTGAAGTGTGCAGCCTCGCACTGCCCGACGCCGAAGTATCTGGCTCTGCTCACGGCCCTGCTATAGGCGGGCCCCATCTACCCAACAATGACGGCTGCCCTGAAGTGTGCAGCTGCGCATTGCCCGACCCCGAAGTGTCTGGCTCTGCTCACGGCCCTGCTATAGGCGGAATGATATAAAAACGAAAATTTCTGAAAATAAAGCAGTCGCACTCGGACGAGCACTCGTAACTCAAACCAGTCACATCTTGTAACCAAAGAAAGTCTTTCACTTCTCCTGCCTCCCCCCTGAAAGATTCCTGGACTTGCCTCAAGATTAGTCGGCCAAAGAAGCATAGAAAGTGGCTTCATCCAGCACCTACATGTTTACAGTCTTGTAACGACACTGGTCGCTTACACGCCTCATACAGCTAAAGTAGTGAAGAACACTCTCAAAGCATTGAATTGGGAAATATTATCGCACCCGCCGTACTCTCCAGACCTTGCCCGTCCGACTATCACCTTTTCGCATCGATGGGACACTCACTCGCAGAGCAGCGCTTCGCCAATTTTGAAAAAGTCGAAAAATGGCTCGTCAAATGGTTTGCCTCGAAAGAGAATTTTTTTTTTGGAATGGTATCCATGATTTGCCTCAAAGATGGGCAAAATATATAGAATCCGATGGTCAATACTTTGAATAAAAAAATGTTGAGATTCCCTTGAGAATTAAGCGTTTTATTTATTGAAAAAACCGGCAAACTTCAACTAACACCCCTGGTACTTGACACAAGATTGATCCCCAAATTCTAAAATTATTAAATATAGTATGGAGAAATTCTCTTTGCAATCTCTCAAATCTCAGAACAAAGTAAGGTGAAGTTAGAACCCTATCCAACCAAAGTGATGAATTGAACTGCGCCTAGAAACTGTCAGATACATACAATATGACGATTGGACAAGGTTCTAAGTGATGTTAGAACGTTGTAAAATAAATGGATATTTAAAGTGATTGATATTAGAACTTCGTTATACAAGTATCTCCGGAAATAATGCACAGATGGCTTTGAAAATTATTTGCATTATAGAAATGAGCAAACGAAACGGTTTTGCATTCAAAAGTCATTTTTTCAAAATATGTCAGTTAGAACCCTATCCAACTAAAGCGATGAGCTACGCAATAACTTTAGGGGAATACCTATTGTACCTAGGTGATCCAGTTTCTTCAGTAAGATTGCAAGATCTACACCATCTCATCAAAAATTTAAGCCTGCAGCATGTTTGCCCTAATCCATATACTTTTGGAGAGTGATTTATACAAATTTTGAGTTAATAGCTAATAACATTGGATGGCAAATGTCCTGAATTGTTAAGGGAATAATAAGCTTTCAGTAAATACACCAAATACCTTTGAACCTAATGCCAACAGCTACCGCGTCGTTTACTATAGAGCGGTTGTGATTCTGATTTTAGAACAAATGTTCTAAACATGTGACACACCCGTGAACATAAACAATGTGTGGGATATGCTTGATGATATCACAGCAAGACCAATTTTAGTGCAAAAATAAACCAATTCCCCTGCACACGAGTGAAGTGGAAGAACGCGATAGGCTTATCACGAAAACAAACATTCGCGGGTGGAATAGTTTGTTCCACGCGAGAGATTCATCGATAGAGATCGGTATGTTTATTGCGTTATTTTACAACTTATGTAACTGTAGATCAATCGACTATACATAATATACCACAGTTCGAGGTACCTTTGGAAGTGGTCAACTATAAATCTATTACAATTTAAAGAGTTTTGTTTGTGAATACCGCACAAGATTACCAATTGCTCCCTGCTAGCGGGAGCCAGTAAGACTACGGCATCTCCAAATGGAATAGGTATTTTATAAGGTTGAAGCGTATCGGGAGGGCAAGGAGATTGAAAAGAAGAAGGTGTGGAAGAACTTGGCCATTCAGCACTGGACACGAAACACGGCTAAAACCATCTCCAAAACATCCCTTAAATAGTCGATTTTTGGTTGTAGTAACAACGCATCAATATGAGCAACAAGCCAGTAATAACTCACAACAAGGATTTGTTTGATTGCTTTTGCTATAACCGTTTATTCACGATACCCCTAGGCAGACCGATCTACAGAATAGATCATGTAAGAGAACACCTTGGCTTTTTTTAAAAACAAATGCATTATTATGCGAGGCATAAAATGTATCTTAAAATATCATACTGCAAGACAAGAGACGGGTGATGGAAAGTGTCCAAGCATTGATTAACAATACTAGCGCATTTGGGCTGAAAGCGAGTAACAACAAACATTTACGAAGATGTTGCATATGTCGTAATGGAGGACTTAGCCAGGTGATTAAACTCACGATGCCAGGGTGGAACCCATTCGCGATGCCAACTCTCTCAGCCACTGACTGGTCTTGCCGTAACAACGTTGACTCAGATCAGAGAATGTCAAATGAAATTATTAAATAAACTACATCATGATGCGCACTATTATAGGACGCACCTCAATAGCAGAACAGACAAAATCACACGCAGATTGATCCATGCGAAAGACCGGAAGAATGACCATATAAATGGTTCGAATCGCTTTCAGTCCGTTAACGGAGTATAATACCTTTTCAAAAGTGAGTGGAACATACAAATTACAGACATGATCAGCAGGTACATAATTGTTAACTTGATGTTACTAACTAGCCATCAGAACATTTTCCACAGGGAACGGGCCGCCAAACAACTCGATCTTGGCATACATTTCTTCAAGTAAAGACGGGGACTATCGTTATGGAATAAAATTCTGACCTGTTTTGCTCCGCGTCTTTGGGGACTCGCGGCTTGCTTAATCATTTTGTTTTTACCTATATAACTTGCAACTCGTGCATTTTGTTATATTGTTGAATTAACATTCATTATTGTCATCAAAATAAAAGAAGAAAAAAAAACCTAAATCATCCAGGTAGAATCATTTTAGTGATTTATACAAATTTTGAGCTAAGAGCCAAACATTGGAGAACACCTTGGTTTTTTTTAGAATCAAATGCTTTATTATGCAGGGCATAAAATGTATCTTAAAATATCATACTGTAAGACATGAGACGGATATAGGTAAGTACCCAAGCACAGTCATACCAGTATGCATATCTATGATATCACGAGCAAACGGAATTGACATTGAAATTAATTAAAATTGCAAACAAATTGATTAGAAAAGTGTTCAACCACAATATATGAAGAGTAATTGATCAACTAACAGACAGCGAGTAGCATTAATCACTTGCATTTTGGGCAAGGCTACTCGAATTCTTACTACTTGCTTCCTATATGAAGAGTAATTGATCAACTAACAGACAGCGAGTAGCATTAATCATTTGCATTTTGGGCAAGGCTACTCGAATTCTTACTACTTGCTTCCTATATGAAGAGTAATTGATCAACTAACAGACAGCGAGTAGCATTAATCATTTGCATTTTGGGCAAGGCTACTCGAATTCTTACTACTTGCTTCCTATATGAAGAGTAATTGATCAACTAACAGACAGCGAGTAGCATTAATCATTTGCATTTTGGGCAAGGCTACTCGAATTCTTACTACTTGCTTCCTATATGAAGAGTAATTGATCAACTAACAGACAGCGAGTAGCATTAATCACTTGCATTTTGGGCAAGGCTACTCGAATTCTTACTACTTGCTTCCTATATGAAGAGTAATTGATCAACTAACAGACAGCGAGTAGCATTAATCACTTGCATTTTGGGCAAGGCTACTCGAATTCTTACTACTTGCTTCCTATATGAAGAGTAATTGATCAACTAACAGACAGCGAGTAGCATTAATCACTTGCATTTTGGGCAAGGCTACTCGAATTCTTACTACTTGCTTCCTATATGAAGAGTGGAGAAATCGAAATAGAGAAACATGCACACTGAGGAACATTGATTTTCCATCTTACCCTACGAAGTTACAATAAAACGTTAAATTTGAGCTAATTACCAGTTACAATACATCTCAAGGTGTATATCGTACGTCCAAAAGGGATCATGTGAAGAATCCTTAACTAAATAATTAATTAAGAATTAATCGTTAATTACTTTGAGGCTGAACAAATTGAAACATTGCTCAATAGTGATTAACATCTTGGCAAATAATTTTCAAGTTTATTTAACTTACAATTAATGTTCCAGCTAGTAGTATTCCAGATAACATTTTCCCGAGAGTTTCCCACAAATGTAATAATAATTGCTACAGATATAGTAATTTCTTTAAACCACAGCCGGGACAAAATAATCAGCGCTTCACCAGAATTAAATATTCAATAATGATCCTAAAAAAGATGCTGTGCGAAAAATATACCTACATGTTTTTTAGTTAATATTTTTTTTATTTCTTTTTTAAAGAATGACATAAATTACGAATAACCTGACGATATATGAAAATCTCCTACTACCATCACAGTAAGTGGAAGATGTTGCTTGTGTCGTAATGGAGGACTTAGCCAGCCGAGGAATTGAACTCACGACGCCCGGGTGAGACCCAAACGCGATGCCAAGTCAGCCACTGACCGAACTGGTTTAAAGTTCCTAAACTAGCATAAAAATGATTATCTAATGATTCTTTACTTTTGAATTTTTGTTGGTGGTAAGTGGATGACTTGAAACTTAATAACTATACTACAAATTTTACTCCTTACAGAGGATTGATTTTGGTTTTTTTCAGAAACTTATTTTAAAACATCTAAACGGCAACCAGAATTTGTGAAGCACATACTTTTATGGACCAGCGTTCATTAGGTAGGCTTTGGTTTGTTTTTTGAAAACAACTGAAACCATTTTCGGTTTCTCAAAATAAACGGTTACTACAAAGAAACTGATTAAAAAGAACGTTTAAAAGTAAATTATTTTTTTAAAAATCAATTTTGTAGCAACGGCACCGATCGGTGACAGAATTTCAACGACGGAGTTTTCAGTATTAGAGTCAACTCGAACAATCTTAACAATATGTTCATGTAGAGGAAATGAAACAAACCCTTTATACCTAAAAGGTTGACCTTTTTGGTAGAGGTGTTTGCTAGTGAACTGACAGGTCTGATGTACTCGTATCAAGATTTTCCGTAGAGCACTTGCCACAAATCTTTGCGGAAAACTCGGATCAAGGCGCGATCCCGTCGGATCCTCATGTGGTTTCTGCATGAAAAAGCTGAGGATCCGACATCAGGATGTACTTCACGTCTTACGGGTGATCGATGTTAATAAAGCTAGTGGGCCTGACGAAATACCTGTCCTGGTATTGCAGAAAGGCGTGTTGCAAAAATAGCTCCAGTTTTAACAAAGCTCTTCAAAATGTTTCTGATGTGTGGCTCTGTCCCCTCTGGTTGAAAAAAGCGGTAATTCATTCTATACCCAGAAAAGGTGACCGCTCCAACCCGGCCAACTATCGCCCCATAGCAATCACATCAGTTCGTCCAAGGTGATAAAACATGTGATCAACGACAAACTGTTTACATACCTTGAGAAGAACAAAATTAATAACCACTGTCAATACGGATTCCGGCAGAACTGCTCGTGCAGTGATCTTCTCACGTATGTGACGAATGAGACTCGAGTGGTGGCACATTTCGAAAGCCTTTCGCCGGGTGTGTCATCGAAGACTTTCAAAAAACTAAAAAAGAAGAAAGTTAAAAAACTGCTTTCTTTCCGATTTCCCACATCCTTGTGTATGTGGATTGCGGACTTTTTGAGGGAGAGATCGATTTAGACGGTTTCTCACGGTTTCCCCTCTTCCCCGCGTTCAATAAATGCTGGCATCCCATAGGGATCGGCTCTGTCACTGACTTTGTTTTTATTGCACACCAATGACCTTTTGAAATGTGCACCTATTCATTGTTATGAGGGTGCAAAGAGTACAATCCATAAGATTTTTTTGTTCGACGAGCTCCCAAAGGGCACACAAACTCCAAAAACTCGGGGGGCTTTGAAGCAAAGAATGGACGACTATCTCTAGAGGGTTTCGTCTTGGGCTAAGAATAAGCTTGTCGAATTTAATGTTTCAAAAACCCAATATTTTCTGATTGCGTCTAAAGCGGATCGAAATGACAAACGAGTCTCCTTTAAGGGAAGTAATCATCCCAACAAGCTTTCCTTTCATATGCTTGGTATGGGGGGCTCCATCGAAGCCAGAGTAAAGTTCGCCTCTCAAAAGCTGGGCATACTGTATAGAGTCCGCATAAGGTGACTGAAAATTGAGTGAGATTGTTTTATTTACGATAACTTTTGGTTTCATGTAAAAAATCTCCCAGCCAAAAATGATCAGCAGTCGTCATAATGCTACTACTTGTAAAATATACAAGACCCACGAATATTACATATCCAAATTCAAAGAGACCTGTGTTAATGGTATTTAATTTAAATTTTAACAGTGCTGCTATTATAAAGCCTCCGCCACAATGCGTAAACCTGCAGCACATTCGCCCTGGTCTGTATACTTTTGGAGAGTGATTTAGACAAACTTTGAGTTAATAGCTAATAACATTGGATGGCAAATGTTGTGATAAGTCAAGGGAATAATAAACTTTC
Organism: Halesus radiatus; assembly: GCA_022606495.2. Taxonomy (NCBI): domain Eukaryota; kingdom Metazoa; phylum Arthropoda; class Insecta; order Trichoptera; family Limnephilidae; genus Halesus; species Halesus radiatus. The sequence goes on from JAHDVE020003300.1 coordinate 50,509, forward strand.
AGTAAATACACAAAACACCTTTGAACCTAATGCCAACAGCAACCCCGTCGTTTACCAGTGATGGTTCTGATTTTAGAAAAAATTATCTGAACAAGTCACAAAACCGTTAACATAAACAATATGTAGCATATGCTTGACGATATCACCGCAAGACCAATAATAGTGGAAAAAATAACAAAACGCATGCTATAGCAATTCCTCTGCAAACGAGTGGAGTGGAGGAACACGCTAGGCTGTCCACGAAAACAAACGTTCACGGGAAAAATAGTTTGATACATCCATAGAGATCGGATTATATTGTAATTAAATATATTTCTTGCATTTTTTTACAACTTATGTAGGTATAGATCGATGGACTGTACTTAATATACCACAGTTCGAACTATTTTTGGAAGTGGTCAACTGTAAATCTATGACAATTTAAAGAGTTTGTTTGTGAATACCGTAAAAGATTATCAACTGCTCCCTGCTACGGCATCTGCAAATGAAATAGGTATTTTGTAAGGTTGAAGGGCGTCGGGAGGGGAAAGAGATTGAAAAGAAGAAGATGTGGAAGAACTTGGCCATTCAGCACCGGCCACCAAACACGGCTAAAACCATCTCCAAAACATCCCTTAAATAGTCGATTTTTGGTTGTAGTAACAAGGCATCAATATGAGCAACAAACCAGTAACAACTCACAACAAGGATTTGTTTTATTGCTTTTGCTATAACCATTTATTCACAATACCCCTAGGCAGACCGATCTACAGAATAGATCATGTAAGAGAACACCTTTCCTTTTTTTAGAAACAAATCCATTATTATGCGAGGCATAAAATGTATCTTAAAATATCATACTGCAAGACAAGAAACGGGTGTTGAAAAGTGTCCAAGCATTGATTAACAATACTAGCGCATTTTTACAAAGATGTTGCATATGTAGTAATGGAGGATTTAGCCAGGTGAGAAATTAAACTCACGATGCCAGGGTGGAACCCATACGTGATGCCAACTCTCTCAGCCACTGACTGGTCTTGCCGTAACAACGTTGACTCAGATCAGAGAATGTCATATGAAATTATTAAATAAACTATATCATGATGCGCAGTATTATAGCACGCACCTCAATAGCAGAACACACAAAATCACACGCAGATTGATCCATGCGAAAGACCGGAAGAATGACCATCTAAATGGTTCGAATCGCTTTCATTCCGTTAACGGAGTATAATACCTTTCAAAAGTGAGTGGAACATACAAATTACAGACATGATCAGCAGGTACACAATTGTTAACTTGATGTTACTAACTAACCATCAGAACGTTTTCCACAGGGATAGGGAGAGAGAACAGGCCGCCAAACAACTTGATCTTGGCATACATTTCTTCAAGTAAAGACGGGGACTATCATTATGGAATAAAATTCTGACCTGTTTTGCCCCGCGTCTTTGGGGACCCGCGGCTTGCTTAATCATTTTGTTTTTACCTATATAACTTGCAACTCGTCCATTTTGTTATATTGTTGAATTAACATTCATTATTGTCATCAAAATAAAAGAAAAAAAAACCTAAATCATCCAGGTAGAATCATTTTAGTGATTTACACAAATTTTGAGCTAAGAGCCAAACATTGGATGGCAGGGCAGACGGGCGTGCAGAATAAACCGTGTAAGAGAACACCTTGGTTTTTTTTAGAATCAAATGCTTTATTATGCAGGGCATAAAATGTATCTTAAAATATCATACTGTAAGACATGAGACGGATATAGGTAAGTACCCAAGCACAGTCATACCAGTATGCATATCTATGATATCACGAGCAAACGGAATTGACATTGAAATTAATTAAAATTGCAAACAAATTGATTAGAAAAGTGTTCAACCACAATATATGAAGAGTAATTGATCAACTAACAGACAGCGAGTAGCATTAATCACTTGCATTTTGGGCAAGGCTACTCGAATTCTTACTACTTGCTTCCTATATGAAGAGTAATTGATCAACTAACAGACAGCGAGTAGCATTAATCACTTGCATTTTGGGCAAGGCTACTCGAATTCTTACTACTTGCTTCCTATATGAAGAGTAATTGATCAACTAACAGACAGCGAGTAGCATTAATCACTTGCATTTTGGGCAAGGCTACTCGAATTCTTACTACTTGCTTCCTATATGAAGAGTGGAGAAATCGAAATAGAGAAACATGCACACTGAGGAACATTGATTTTCCATCTTACCCTACTAAGTTACAATAAAACGTTAAATTTGAGCTAATTACCAGTTACAATACATCTCAAGGTGTATATCGTACGTCCAAAGGGGATCATGTGAAGAATCCTTAATTAAATAATTAATTGAGAATTAATCGTTAATTACTTTGAGGCTGAACAAATTGAAACATTGCTCAATAGTGATTAACATCTTGGCAAATAATTTTCAAGTTTATTTAACTTACAATTAATGTTCCAGCTAGTAGTATTCCAGATAACATTTTCCCGAGAGTTTCCCACAAATGTAATAATAATTGCTACAGATATATAGTAATTTCTTTAAACCACAGCCGGGACAAAATAATCAGCGCTTCACCAGAATTAAATATTCAATAATGATCCTAAAAAAGATGCTGTGCGAAAAATATACCTACATGTTTTTTAGTTAATATTTTTTTTATTTTTTTTTTAAAGAATGACATAAATTACGAATAACCTGACGATATATGAAAATCTCCTACTACCATCACAGTAAGTGGAAGATGTTGCTTGTGTCGTAATGGAGGACTTAGCCAGCCGAGGAATTGAACTCACGACGCCCGGGTGAGACCCAAACGCGATGCCAACTCAGCCACTGACCGAACTGGTTTACAGTTCCTAAACTAGCATAAAAATGATTATCTAATGATTCTTTACTTTTAAATTTTTGTTGGTGGTAAGTGGATGACTTTAAACTTAATAACTATACTATAAATTTTACTCCTTATTTTGGATTGATTTTGGTTTTTTTGTATTTAACTATTTCGTTCTCGCTGTATTTAGCGAGAGTGTTTATTGATGGGTTTTCAGGTCCAGCTAGACTGGCATAAAACTTTTCAGAATGAGTTACTATAAGATCCTCTATCAGAGGAATATTTGTGTCATTGTTTAAAGTGTTAACCCTGATCCGCTTAGGCACATTCAGCGCTAATCGAATGGCTTTGTTTTGCGGAGTTTGTAGTTTGTTAATGTGTTGGTAAACTGTGTATCCCCAAATGGAAGCAGCGTAAGTAAAGCCCGTCCTTATGGTTGTCTTGTAAAGGTGTAATTTAGTAATTTATTGTCTGTTGGACGCTCTTTCTTGCCTTCTGCACAACGTTATATACGTGTAAACTTTGGGTAATCTGCAAAAAGAGCAGTATAGAAAGTTTTCATGTCTAACACAATATGGCCTTCCACATAATGTTTAGCCTCCCCAGATACTGCAGCACTTCCAGTATGTTCACAGAGGGGCGAGTTCCCGGTTTAGCAGCCTTTATCTTTACATACGGGATGGCACGAATGAGGGAATGGTTTAACAGCTTCGGGAATATCCTTGTAATGGAAGCCCGCCTCAATCCATCCTCCAGCATCAACGCATACTGGAGAAAGAAATTGGCCTTTCACAATATAAATGCCACAACTCCCTAATTATTACTATTTTATTTGTATTTTTTATAATCCGATGTATGTACCTATATTTTATGTGGAATGTGTGGTATTACACTGACCTCCCCACATACTGGAATAAACATTGATTATTAATATGATTTTATTATGAGACAGAGGTCATCGTCATGGAATAAAATTCTTACTTGTATTGTACTGTACCTGACCTGCTACAAATCAAAGTAGGATTAGCCATATAGCATAAGTAGCAAATGCTACTAGTTCTAACAATGCCATGTTTTCTTATATATTAAAATAAACAACATTCTAATATTGTTCCAATTGTATTTAAAAATACAGTAACTCGGCGCACTTCACTGATGCTTCGAAGAGAACTCGGAAGAGGATGTAAGATGTGTTTTTGTTGATTTAGACAAATTTTGAGCTAATAGCTGATTGCATTGGTTGGCAATGTCCCGATTTTACCAAGGAAATAATGATAAACCTTTAGTAAATACGAAAATACCTTTGAAACAATGGGGAACAGAAACCGCATCGTTCACTAGGGACCGTGGCGGTGGTTCGGATTTTGGAAAAAATTACCTGAACAAGTCACACACCCATGAATATACACAATGTGTACCATATGCTTGAAGATATCACCGCAAAGCAAATGTTACTGCAAAAATAATAGCACGCATGTTAAAGCAATTCCTCTGCACACGAGTGGAGTGGCAGAACACGATAGGCTCTCGACGAAAATGAACGTTCACGTGGGAATAGTTTATTTCACCCATCGATATAGATCGAATTAGATTGTAATTAAATCATTTTTGTTGCATTCTCATACAACTTATGGGACTGTAGTTTTAGGTCGAAGGACTGTAGTATAGTCCATATTTCCAGCTACTTTTAGAAATGGTCAACCTTAAATCTACGACAATTTAAAGAGTTTTGTTTTTATGCGAATACAGCACAAGAGTACGAATTGCTCCCTGCTAGTGAGACTATGGCATCTCCATTAGAGTGGGTATGTTTTCCGGCTAAAGGGTATGGGAAGGGGAAAAAGATAAAGATGTAAGGTGGAGAAGAACCTGCTATTCAGATCTGGCCACCAAATACGGTTAAAGCTATTTCAAGCAACGTTTCAAATCGGAATGGTGATCTTCCATCAGGCTGATATTGAGAGTATCTACCACTCTGGAACCTGCCGCAAGTGTACGATGTATTATATTTTTATGAATTAAATGTGATAAAAAACAATTAAAATAAAGAAAATTTATCATTAAAAAATCATTGAAGATAATATTAACAAATCTCAAATGAAACACGAAAGAGCAGAACTTCTCATCAATAAAACTGAACTAATCAGTTCAATAGATTATTGGGCATAAACCATTTTGTTGTAGGTGCTAGAAATAATGAATTAATTTGTAAAACACAATCCATTTAAAACCAATTCAACAATGATCTCTCTGCGGACTGGGGCCTATGTGGTATAAGATTTCGATGCAAGTGATAATTCATTAAGTAACTACAAAGGGAAAGGTGTATACTTTTTGCCATTCGCTTTCAACCACAATCTCCAAGAGCGTTTTATGTACCTACTGAAATTACTAAGAAAAAAGACAATGTTTCAAAATGGGAGGTCATCCATACTGAGCCACAGTGATTAACAACACTGGAGCATTTGAACTGATAGCCAGTAACAACAAATGTGAACTTTTTTTGTATTTTTACAACCACGATGCCCAGTTGTGCAGTTTAAACCCTTGTTTAAACTGCACACTGAATTTAAAATGCATTTAAGAGCAAAAAAAAAACTTTCACTCCTTTCTTCGTTCATTCACTCTACATACCCAAACCATCTGGTTTGGTTTTGAGAACCTTCAAAGTAATTAGAGAAAGTAGTCAAAAAACATTCAGGCATACTCAGGATGTTCCAGCAACTTGTCAAAGCGATGGGTCTCCGACACGACAAGGACTGTGTTACGAGAAGACGTTCTTTTTTTAGAATGTTGATTTTAAAGCTTTTAAAGATTTGCACAATCCGATTAGAACATATTCAATAGTGATCACGATAAACGAGCGATTTCGGTGGTCAAGTGAGATAGTTGCCGGTTTTCATCGCTACGCGACGCTGGTGTAGCATCGTCTGACATCAACAACAACCATATACCGTATTATGAGGAACTCTGAATAAATACTTCAATGAATTTAGGGTATCACTGCTTTGGGAGTAACGCAAGGTGATTTCTAGCTAAGTATTACATGGAATCGCACTTCTCATTGGTGTATCTCTTTTCATAAGTTAAAGAGTAACCAATTTTAGTAAATCATTAAAGTGTCTTATCTTGAGTTAACCGTAGAATATATCTATAAGCAAGTGGTTCTTCCAAAGCTGGAGCAGCATCAACGCCTGTTGTTTCTCTTCGATTAATCTAGTAGCAAACCCATTTCCCTTTGCAACGAGGACTTAACAATAAATTGCCAACTTAACTCGACACACTTCAAGTGAATCAGTAGTGTCAAAAATAAAGGAAGTAGTTCGGACAACATTTTTTTGACAGTTCAATCGCTACTTCCTGCTTGCAGTTCCAGATATTCCAGCAGCTCCGTTTGACTCTCTGCTATCAGCTAGAAGAAGTGGCGATCACTCGCCGCGGCAACATAGCAGCGCCGAAATCGCTCGAACTATAAACACTCGCGTAAATGACAACAAATCACGACAACTTCCATCAAATAACAATTCCTGGCTGTCCGGATCCAATGGAACTATGGCATCCCCTAACTGGAGTTTGCTGCAATAGCAATAAAACCAAGGTTTAATTTTTCTAGTTACCAACTTTTAACGTTCGTTTACATTATTATTTTGAGAAAAAAATCACTTTATTATCCGTGTAGAGTTGAAGTGTGTCCTTTATTCCCCATTTAACTATGTCATTCATATAAATCAGGAATAGTAATGGCCCAAGAACGGAGCCCTGTTGGACACCTTTCCACCAAAAGTCTGACGCCTTCTGTCGGAGAAGTAGTCACGTAATAAAAAATCTTTGACACCTCATATCTCAAAACTAGGTAATGCGAAGTGACCTTATTTAAAATATATATATGAAAATATAAATTCTATCATACAAATATCATGAAATATTCTGTAGCGGGGCACTCAAGAGATTGAAAATATTGATAGTAACGAAGAAAATATTCTCCATAAACATATGATTTTTTCCTGCTAGGGTTGGTGAGGGTTTTGAAAACCAACCGTACAGAATCCTATAGATGAAGCAACCTGATTTAAAGGAATCATCAAAGCATTTTGATTATTAAAATCTCATTTTTCTAAAATCGATCTACAATACGAAAAGAGTGAACCAAATATAAAAGCTTGCATTAAATTTAATGAGAAAAGAGTATGTTGAAAGACAGGGTCAGTCAGTTAATCAGAAGATACTACTTCAGTGCTACTAAAAATTATCTAAAAGGTTAGCGAAATTTCAGATTGCACCTAGCAGAGATAAAAGCCATGTACTTTTTAAACGCCACTCCAATATATTATGGCCACGTCGTAATTAATTGTTTTTCTTTTAAATATGTTAATCTTAAATACCAAGGGTGTTAGTTGAAGTTTGCCGGTTTTACTCATAGATGTCGCTAGAGATATGTATGCATTTCTATGATTTGGCATCTATGTCATATTTTTCTATGGACATTAACCTTCAAAAATACACAAGTTACATTCTGCCAAAATAATAGTGTCATAGTTGGTTACCTCAGTGAACATGTCGAGTTTCGTTCCAAGTAAATCGCATTTGCGGCATTCGTTGCTTTTCTTATTTCATTAAAAGAAAAAAGCAGTTGAAGCTCATCGGTTGCTGGTAGAAACTTATGGTGAACATGCTCCAGTGATTAGAACATGTGAGACATGGTTTCGTCAATTTAAAAGTGGAGATTTCGATTTAACAGACAATGAACATCCTGGTGCAACGAAAAAGTTCGAAGACGAGGAATTGCAGGCGTTATTGGATGAAGACCCAACCCAATCACAACAACAATTGGCCCAAACACTTAATGTGACCCGAGGAGCAATTTGCCAACGTTTAAAAGTCATGGGAAAGATCCAAAAGTATGGAAAATGAGTACCACACCAAATGAACGAGAGACAAATCGAAAAAACCGCCAAACCGCCTTGTAGCCGACGTGATCATCGATTGTTCATAATCATGATTCTTTCTAATTTTGCGACATAGCTTATTATCTCGTGCCATTGTATCTTATGTAAGATTTATAACATTTGTTTCATCTCATAGTGTTATCGACCTGATGGAACCACACGGGAATTTCCCGACTCCGCAGGAGCACAGTACCGTGTGGCAGACTTTCCTCTCACTTCGATAACACATCCGACCCCGCGACAGCACGATACCGTGTTGCGGGCTTTCAACAATGCTACTAAGCCCATGGCAGCAGAGTACCGTGCACGGACCCCCCATTTACATGTCTGCCTCAGCAGCGCTCCTGGTATAGAAAACTTGCATCACTTTAAAATGATATAAAAACGAAAATTTCTGAAAATAAAGCAGTCGCACTCGGACGAGCACTCGTAACTCAAACCAGTCACATCTTGTAACCAAAGAAAGTCTTTCACTTCTCCTGCCTCCCCCCTGAAAGATTCCTGGACTTGCCTCAAGATTAGTCGGCCAAAGAAGCATAGAAAGTGGCTTCATCCAGCACCTACATGTTTACAGTCTTGTAACGACACTGGTCGCTTACACGCCTCATACAGCTAAAGTAGTGAAGAACACTCTCAAAGCATTGAATTGGGAAATATTATCGCACCCGCCGTACTCTCCAGACCTTGCCCCGTCCGACTATCACCTTTTCAGCATCGATGGGACACTTCACTCGCAGAGCAGCGCTTCGCCAATTTTGAAAAAATCGAAAAATGGCTCGTCAAATGGTTTGCCTCGAAAGAGAATTTTTTTTTTGGAATGGTATCCATGATTTGCCTCAAAGATGGGCAAAATATATAGAATCCGATGGTCAATACTTTGAATAAAAAAATGTTGAGATTCCCTTGAGAATTAAGCGTTTTATTTATTGAAAAAACCGGCAAACTTCAACTAACACCCCTGGTACTTGACACAAGATTGATCCCCAAATTCTAAAATTATTAAATATAGTATGGAGAAATTCTCTTTGCAATCTCTCAAATCTCAGAACAAAGTAAGGTGAAGTTAGAACCCTATCCAACCAAAGTGATGAATTGAACTGCGCCTAGAAACTGTCAGATACATACAATATGACGATTGGACAAGGTTCTAAGTGATGTTAGAACGTTGTAAAATAAATGGATATTTAAAGTGATTGATATTAGAACTTCGTTATACAAGTATCTCCGGAAATAATGCACAGATGGCTTTGAAAATTATTTGCATTATAGAAATGAGCAAACGAAACGGTTTTGCATTCAAAAGTCATTTTTTCAAAATATGTCAGTTAGAACCCTATCCAACTAAAGCGATGAGCTACGCAATAACTTTAGGGGAATACCTATTGTACCTAGGTGATCCAGTTTCTTCAGTAAGATTGCAAGATCTACACCATCTCATCAAAAATTTAAGCCTGCAGCATGTTTGCCCTAATCCATATACTTTTGGAGAGTGATTTATACAAATTTTGAGTTAATAGCTAATAACATTGGATGGCAAATGTCCTGAATTGTTAAGGGAATAATAAGCTTTCAGTAAATACACCAAATACCTTTGAACCTAATGCCAACAGCTACCGCGTCGTTTACTATAGAGCGGTTGTGATTCTGATTTTAGAACAAATGTTCTAAACATGTGACACACCCGTGAACATAAACAATGTGTGGGATATGCTTGATGATATCACAGCAAGACCAATTTTAGTGCAAAAATAAACCAATTCCCCTGCACACGAGTGAAGTGGAAGAACGCGATAGGCTTATCACGAAAACAAACATTCGCGGGTGGAATAGTTTGTTCCACGCGAGAGATTCATCGATAGAGATCGGTATGTTTATTGCGTTATTTTACAACTTATGTAACTGTAGATCAATCGACTATACATAATATACCACAGTTCGAGGTACCTTTGGAAGTGGTCAACTATAAATCTATTACAATTTAAAGAGTTTTGTTTGTGAATACCGCACAAGATTACCAATTGCTCCCTGCTAGCGGGAGCCAGTAAGACTACGGCATCTCCAAATGGAATAGGTATTTTATAAGGTTGAAGCGTATCGGGAGGGCAAGGAGATTGAAAAGAAGAAGATGTGGAAGAACTTGGCCATTCAGCACTGGACACGAAACACGGCTAAAACCATCTCCAAAACATCCCTTAAATAGTCGATTTTTGGTTGTAGTAACAACGCATCAATATGAGCAACAAGCCAGTAACAACTCACAACAAGGATTTGTTTGATTGCTTTTGCTATAACCGTTTATTCACGATACCCCTAGGCAGACCGATCTACAGAATAGATCATGTAAGAGAACACCTTGGCTTTTTTTAAAAACAAATGCATTATTATGCGAGGCATAAAATGTATCTTAAAATATCATACTGCAAGACAAGAGACGGGTGATGGAAAGTGTCCAAGCATTGATTAACAATACTAGCGCATTTGGGCTGAAAGCGAGTAACAACAAACATTTACGAAGATGTTGCATATGTCGTAATGGAGGACTTAGCCAGGTGATTAAACTCACGATGCCAGGGTGGAACCCATTCGCGATGCCAACTCTCTCAGCCACTGACTGGTCTTGCCGTAACAACGTTGACTCAGATCAGAGAATGTCATATGAAATTATTAAATAAACTACATCATGATGCGCACTATTATAGGACGCACCTCAATAGCAGAACACACAAAATCACACGCAGATTGATCCATGCGAAAGACCGGAAGAATGACCATCTAAATGGTTCGAATCGCTTTCATTCTGACCTGTTTTGGGGACTCGCGGCTTGCTTAATCATTTTGTTTTTACCTATATAACTTGCCACTCGTGCATTTTGTTATATTGTTGAATTAACATTCATTATTGTCATCAAAATAAAAGAAGAAAAAAAAACCTAAATCATCCAGGTAGAATCATTTTAGTGATTTATACAAATTTTGAGCTAAGAGCCAAACATTGGAGAACACCTTGGTTTTTTTTAGAATCAAATGCTTTATTATGCAGGGCATAAAATGTATCAATATCATACTGTAAGACATGAGACGGATATAGGTAAGTACCCAAGCACAGTCATACCAGTATGCATATCTATGATATCACGAGCAAACGGAATTGACATTGAAATTAATTAAAATTGCAAACAAATTGATTAGAAAAGTGTTCAACCACAATATATGAAGAGTAATTGATCAACTAACAGACAGCGAGTAGCATTAATCACTTGCATTTTGGGCAAGGCTACTCGAATTCTTACTACTTGCTTCATATATGAAGAGTAATTGATCAACTAACAGACAGCGAGTAGCATTAATCACTTGCATTTTGGGCAAGGCTACTCGAATTCTTACTACTTGCTTCCTATATGAAGAGTAATTGATCAACTAACAGACAGCGAGTAGCATTAATCACTTGCATTTTGGGCAAGGCTACTCGAATTCTTACTACTTGCTTCCTATATGAAGAGTAATTGATCAACTAACAGACAGCGAGTAACATTAATCACTTGCATTTTGGGCAAGGCTACTCGAATTCTTACTACTTGCTTCCTATATGAAGAGTGGAGAAATCGAAATAGAGAAACATGCACACTGAGGAACATTGATTTTCCATCTTACCCTACGAAGTTACAATAAAACGTTAAATTTGAGCTAATTACCAGTTACAACACATCTCAAGGTGTATATCGTACGTCCAAAGGGGATCATGTGAAGAATCCTTAATTAAATAATTAATTGAGAATGAATCGAGAATTAAACATTGCTCAATAGTGATTAACATCTTGGCAAATAATTTTCAAGTTTATTTAACTTACAATTAATGTTCCAGCTAGTAGTATTCCAGATAACATTTTCCCGAGAGTTTCCCACAAATGTAATAATAATTGCTACAGATATAGTTATTTCTTTAAACCACAGCCGGGACAAAATAATCAGCGCTTCACCAGAATTAAATATTCAATAATGATCCTAAGAATACAGCACAAGAGTACCAATTACTCCCCGCTAGTAAGACTATGGCATCCCCATTGGAGTGGGTATATTGTGCGGCTAAAGAGTATGGGGAGGGGAAAGAGATAAAGATGGTGAGGAAGAACCTGCTATTCAGATCTGGCCACCAAACACGGGTAAAGCTATTTTAAGCAACGTTTCAAATCGGAATAGGGGTCTTCCACCAGGTCGATACTGAGAGTATCTACCACTCTGGAACCTGCCGCAAGTGTAATATAAGATAATATTAAGATATTATTGTAAGATAATATTAACAAATCTCAAATGAAACACGAAAGGGAAAAGACACAGAAATTAAAAATGTAACGGTCGTATCTAGGATCTCTCGGTCTCTCCAGGGCCAGCACCCTGTCAACTAAGCCAATGCCACCTTATAGCTTTCTGTCATTTTTTTTCTATATCATATTTCAATTAAAGAGTTATTAATATCGTCTTCAATTAATTCACTTTGTTGGCTGCTATCTTTCTATATGACTGCAAGATTGTACCAGAATTTATTTTCAATCTAGATAGCGTCTCGGATATACCTATCCATTTTTTTATTTAATACAGGACATCTATTTACTTTTTCTCCAAATCTAGGATGAAATAAATAAAAAAAAATTCAATGCCGTTAATCGAACCCACGACCTCCAGATACATAGTCGAGGACCTTACCCCTCGATCACGATCACGGATACCGTCAAAAGTTTATGTGTGTACTGTGATAAGATGATAATTCTTTCCGGGTAAGTAATCAAGAGGCCATACAGGAAACAAATATTTGGAATTGTTTCATTTAGAATTCCCACGGTCAAGGTAATTTTGGTCAAATGACCAATGACAACACCGGCTTTGATTGCGGTCCCAATCATCGAAAATCTCAGAAACAAATAACATCTAAGTGCTAAAGCACCATTGCGTAGAAACCCATCCTATACGATTAGGTGAATGTTTATTAATGTTCCAAGAAAAAGTAAAAGTCATCAGTGTATTAAAAAATATCTTAGACCTGATAGCTCAGATGAACTAAAAGCCCGGAACACGTCAAACATTCACGAACATAAACAATGCGTGTCATCTCCTTAAGAATTTTACATCAAGGTTCATACACAAAATAACAATATGAACGCTACGCTCTTTGTCGTGAACGTGAGCGGCAGACCGCGAAAACCTCTCAACAAAGTCGCGAGTGGAATAGTTAGTTCCGGGTGACAGATCGGCCAAATGGCAATGTAATTTCAAAAAAATTCTCGTGTTCTAAATTCTGACACAAAATTACGTAAAACTGTGTCTTAAGTGAACATATCATAATCCATCGCACTGTTGGAAATATCATAATGTAAATTGATCACTAGAGTTTCGTAAATGTATCGGTTGTGTGTGGGTGTTAAGCGTGTCTCCAAACCATTCAACTCACACGAAAGGTCAGACAGATGTTTTTTTTTTCTATTCCTTTAAATTATTGCACCATTATGTTATCCTATATGAATGATGTAAATCAAGTTAATCAAATGAATTAAGTGAAACAAGTGAATCAGTTAAATCGAGTGAAATGAGTGAATATAGTGAATTACATCAATAAAGTGGATCAAGTTAATTAAGTGATCAAGTGAATCAAGTGGAGCAAGTGGATCAAGTGTATAGAGTGAAACAAGCGAATGTGAGGTTCAAAGAATTCAAGTGAATCTAGTAAATTGATTGATTTGAGTCAATCAAGGCGATCACGTAAACCAAGTGAATCGGCGAAACAATTAATCAATTGAAACAAAACATCAAGTGAATCAATTGAATGAAGTGAATCAACAAATCATTTGAACCATTCAATGGAATAAATTGAATTAATTAAATGATATGAATCTACAAATCATGTTAACCAATCAATGGACCAATTGAATTAAGTGAAATAATGAATCGTTGGAATCAATGAATCTAGTGACAAGGGAATCAACTGAAAAAAGAAAACACTTGAAACCAGAAAATCAAGTTACTTAGGTTCCGCGAGTGAATTAAGTGAATCGAGTGAATCGATTATATTAAGTTAATCAAGTGAATCGAGTGAATAAGTAAACAAAGTAAAACAATCAAATAACGAACTCGGAAGAGGATGTCAAAAGTGTCATTGGAGGTTTGCACAGATTTTGAGCTAATAGCGAATAACATTGTTTGGTGAATATCATGAAATAGTCACACCTTTATGATAATTATTGTCTGCAAATATGCAACTGTTTACTTCGTCCACGAAAGAGACTGTCCAAAAAATTGTTTTAATTCCTCTTATTCTACTACCAGATTATTTAGTACTGTGCCTAAAATGAGAAGGTGGTCATTAAATCTGAGTAATATAAGTAATTAAGTTACTACCTTAAAGGGGACAAATCTTTTACTGAGAAACTCCCACAAATGTTTAGTGTGTTTTCATAAAGAATTTTCATAGCCAAGACAATTTTGAGACAATGCCCAAAAACAACTTCGGCTTTGACTAGAATGATGGTGGTGTTTCTCAAAGAAAATATAATAAATATGTCATAGGTGCAATATTTTTTTTACGAAGATAAGATAGTACTGAAGAACTGTTTATTTGAGACCGAAAGGTTTCCCATTGATTTCTATCAACTGTCAAATAAAAACTAGAAGTCTTCGGTAAACGAAAAATAGCTTTGAGCTGATGGTCAATAACATCCCCGGATTTCACCAGAGATTGGTGGTGATTTGGACGTTCAATAAATACTCGAAACACGATGCACTTTTAAGAAGACCATCAATGTGTACCATTTCATTGAGGATTTCATAGCATTCATGTTAAATAAAAGCACACACGCTATGAACCCTTACAAATGAGTGACAGACCATGAGAAGCTCTCAACGAAATCGCATTATCGCGAATGCGAGTTCCACGCAACAGATCGGCCAAATAGCAATTTAATTTGGAAAAATTGTTTTGTTCTGACTTCTGACATGATATTACGTAAAACTGTGTCCTTAATGAATATTTCTTAATCCATCGCACTAATGGAAATATCGTTACGTAATTCTATCATTAGAGTTTCGTAAGTGTATTAGCTGTGTGTGATTTGAATCAAGTGAATCAAATGAATCAAGCGAATCAAGTGAATCGCGTGAATCGCGTGAATCAAGTGAAATGGGTGAATTGAGTGAATCGACTGAATCGGCTGAATCAACTGAATCGACTGAATTGACTAAATCGATTGAATCGACTGAAACGACTGAATCGACTGAATCGACTGAATCGACTGAATCGACTGAATCGACTGAATCGACTGAATAGAGTGAATCGAATGAATCGATCAAATTAAGGAATGCATGTGAATCTAAATTGAACTTGAGATGCTTATTATTACTCGGAAGATGATGTCAAAAGTGTCATTGGAGGTTTGCACAGATTTTGAGCTAATAGCAAATAACATTGCTTGGTGAATATCATGAAATGGTCACACCTTTATGATAATTATTATCTGCAAATATGCAACTGTTTACTTCGTCCATGAAAGAGACTGTACAAAAAATTGTTTTAATTCCTCTTATTCTACTACCAGATTATTTAGTACTGTGCCTAAAATGAGAAGATGGTCATTAAATCTGAGTAATATAAGTAATTAAGTTACTACCTTAGAGGGGACAAATCTTTCACTGAGAAATCTCCCACAAATGTTTAGTGTGTTTTCATAGAGAATTTTCATAGCCAAGACAATTTTGAGACAATGCCCAAAAACATCTTCGGCTCTGACTAGAATAATGGTGGTGCTTCTCAAAGAAAATATCCTAAATATGTCATAGGTACAATAATTTTTTTTAACAAAGATAAGATAGTACTGAAGAACTGTTTATTTGAGACCGAAAGGTTTCCCATTGATTTTGATCAACTGTCAAATAAAAACTAGAAGTCTTCGGTAAACGAAAAATATCTTTGAGCTAATGGTCAATAACATCCCCTGATTTCACCAGAGACTGGTGGTGATTCGAACGTTCAATAAATACTCGAAACAAGATGCACTTTTATGAACACAAAACAATGTATACCATTTCATTGAGGATTTCATAGCACGTCAAAGTTAGTTCAACAAATAAAAGCACACACGCTATGAACCCTTGCACATGAGTGGCAGACCATGAGACCGCGATTGCGAGTTCCACGTGACAGATCGGCCCAATAGAAATGTAATTTGAAAATTTTGTTTTGTTCTGACTTCTGACACGATATTACGTAAAACTGTGTCTTAAGTGAACATTTCTTAATCCATCGCACTTATGGAAGTATCATAACGTAATTCGATCACTAGAGATTTGTAACTGTATCAGCTGTATGTGATATGAATGCTATGAATCAACTAGATCAACTGAATCAAGCAAATCAAGTGAATCGCGTCAGTCAAGTGAATCGAGTGAATCGGACGAATTGATTGAAGCAAGTGAATCAAATGAATCAAGTGGATCAAGGGATCAAATGAATCAAGTGGATCAAGTGATCAAATGAATCAAGTAAATCAACTTAATAAGTTGATGATGGGTTAGTATTGCTCCATTTATTATTTAATAACACGGTCCATTTCACTGGTACTTCAAAGAGGACTCGGGAGATGATGCCAGGAGTTTAGAAATGTCAATGTTCATCAGAGTTTCACACAAAATTTGAGCTAATAGGCTCTCCACACGGAATCCTTATGGATTGCATTTGCCCTGGGGGGAAATGATTTTCTCGGTGCCCCCTGGGTGGAGTTCATGCACGTACAAATAAATAGACTTGCCATAATAGCCATATTTGCCCACCATTTTAACGGCTGGAGGCAACCACGTGAGAACCTAAAATTGTCAGCAGGCAGGTTCACGCATTTCACGAACACGTGACGCCATCATTCGTGTACTAACTCGATCGATCATTCGAAGAATTTAAGAAATAAAACAGTTATTATGGTTGACGCAGACACAGACACTGAGAATATTTGGATCACGGTCAATACATCGAAATCCAATCATCAATGTTATAACACCCATACCTGCTGCGTATACTTACCTAGCGTCATCCCAAAATTAACATCATCAAAAAGATCAGCATTATTGACTAGTCATAGCGACACTACATATTTCTAATTTGACAACCTGTTTTCCCAAAGACAAGTTTTTAATCATCGGCGACCATATCATGCCCAATATTGAACAAATGTCAAGTAATAGAGACCAATATTCACTCTTGCTCGCATATCTAAACAGATTATCTTTCGCAAATCTAACCAGATCAAATCAGTCGTCTAATAAATATGTACGAATTTTAGACCACTTTCTCTGTAACACTCCAGCTAAAGTGTCGTTTGCCGATTACACATTAGTTAAGAGGATGCTCATCATAAATCACTTATTGTAGTATTAGAATTTCCCTCCACTAAAGCATCCACTTCAACTGCTCGAATAATAAAATGCCGAAATTAATGAACGATTGAAAGAAACTGATTGGTCAACTGTTCCAAATGCACTGGATGTAATAAATTCGTTTTATGTTATAATTGATCTGGTTGCCGATGCGTTTATTTCAAAGAAAGTTGTGAAATTTGTAAAATATCCACTATGGTACACGGCACCCTTAATGAAAATAACAAACGAAAAATTGAAGTTCTTCAGAGCATGGAAGCTTCATCAGAACCCTCTAGATTACCTGTCATTTTCTTTGCTTCGCAAAAGCCAAATAACGGTTGTTTCGGCGGCTTAAAAAACCTACATTTCTAAGATAGAATCCGGTATACAGCAAAATGTTAAAAAAAATATGGTCCTATGTCAATTTTCAGAGAAAATCTCCCTCCATCCCTGATCGTACGACGGTAAAGGAGTAGCCAACTTATTTTCTGAGTATTTCGGAAGTGTGTTTTCGAATGTTCAACCCACCCACACAAGTATTGACGGTGGCTGTCTTAACTCAAATAGCGTAATTAACTCATTCGAGATCAATCAAGATATCGCGTATGGTTTGGTCGTAAATAATAACAGTCGACATGTGTCCATCCCATTTATCCATTTAATTTTATTATCTATGGCAAGGATGGGGAATCTTCGGCCCGCGAGCACTTTTGGTTCGGATCACTAAAAGCACAGAAGGCAAAAAATGGAACTCGAAATTCAATGAAATCCAAAGCGCCGTGTGTGATTAATATGTGCATGTGCTTAAGTACATACGTTTATTGTCGGCTGCCCAAAAGCTTCATAGCACTTTTGCAATCGAGAAACGAGAACGGTTTTCAGTCACGGTGCGTCAGCATTTTAGTCCGCAGCTTTAATTTTGTGAAAACGATTTTTTGCGTTTGGTACACGATGTTAGCTCTCCGTCGAATATGTCATCGAATAAGAGTCTAAAATTTTGACTTTCGATAACTTGAATACATTTTGAGATGATACGATAATAAATCATTGGACTCTAACTCTGAAGTAAAAACCATCCTCGTTTTCCGAGTGCATTTACAAAGTCTAGTTACACAGTTGCAGATTCGTATTATGCTGAAAAATTCGGGATGGGGGTGGATATCGAAATCTCATGCAGACAGTGGTCTTTCTCTTGTTTCAAAGGTCTATTGTGCAAAATTTCATCAAGATCGGAATAAAACTGTAGATTTGTATTCAAAACAAACACACGCAGCCCGACCAGGGGATTCTTATAATAGAAGAATATTTAATAATTTGTAATTTCATTGTAGGAAAATATCTAATTGTGAATAATAAATAATGAAAACCACAAACAGCCTACGTTTGATAATAGATCAATGCACGCCACTGGTAAATATGTATATGAAAACAATTTTAAGGTAGTTGATATTATGGTATTCCTACTTGTCCCACTTTCAGTTCATCTCCAGCCGTTTCGCGTGGGCTTCGTTAGCGGCTGAGCACCTGTTGCTTGGCAGAGATGCTCCTCGTTCCTTTCCGCTGGATTAGCGGTCATGCTCCCGTTTGAATGAGCCAACGCTGCAGTCAACTGGAATAAAACAGGAGAGTCAGTATCAAAGGGTATATATAGCATTTAGCTTTTAACATTGGCGGTTTTCTCTAAAATGCGATTGTGCGGTGAACTCCCATTAAAAATATGAGAAAATAAAATTAACTTGTATTATAAAATAAGCATATTATAAACAGTGCGCCGTTAAAATTCCGCGTTTACAATACACGCAACCAAATACTATGGTCGAAGAACAACGCGATATTCCCATGTGTCCCGCGTTGAATGGATTCGACACAAATGGGCTCACGAAGCCTAGCAAATACTTCATACAAAATACCAAAACGACACAATCCCCGGACGATGAAATTTAATAGCCTGGGACCATGAACCATGTTGAAGTTTGTTCCCAGCGCTAATGAAGGAATGTTTAGACACGTGACCTCGCAAGTTCATCAAGTGTCATTGAGATGGCCCTAACGGTTATTTTGCTGGCCGGCTAAATTTTGAACAATGAGGGTGCAAGTTAATTGTTATTATTTTACTTTCTATAGTTAGTAGTAAATATTTGTAAGTTTTTTTTTCTTGTGCTTGCATTTCTCTAACCTTTACTTTTAATGGCATTTGTAAATCAACTAGTAAAACGTTCAGGTTACAATGTTCCGCATTCAAAATTAAATCCTTTTTAGATAAAACGTTATATTCCTAAGTTAAGAAAGTTTCGAGATTGCGTTGCTAGTAATTATATTACCCTTCCCACAAACATTACTTAAATTATGTGACTGTCGCTGTATTCGATAATTCGCCGAAGGACAACAAGTACATTTGATGAAGTATAATACCTTCCCGTTAATTTCTGATTGAACCCCCAGTTAAAAAGACCACGAACTGCCACTGACTTTTAGGATAGTCTTTATAATAGGTCCCGTATTGGCTTTTGATTCACGTGATTAATTTATAAAAGCAGACCGCCATCCTAGTATACCATATTCCAGACCGAGGTGGCATAAAGCAAGGTTTAGTATTTACAATCGGCAGTAAGCAAAACAAGAAATAACTCGGGGGCTAATTCCAATTCTTTTTAAGGATAGCGCACTGTCCTTATCATTAGACTTAAAGACTCTTTGCTTAACTGCGGTTCCGGTTGTCTTCGATGACAGCTGTCATTCAGCAAATATTTAGTAAATAAAAATCAAATTAAATACTCAACATTATCGTAAGTATCGTATTTAAACATTATTAGTGAGTCATTTGGCGGATAACAATTCTAAAAAATTAAACAAATCAACGAAATTACGATGTTTTAAAGTGCCTTGCCAAAAGCCCGAAATGTCAGATAAGAGTGATAATGTTTCAAAAATACGCGCGAAGTATCAACGGCGAAACGGAGCATCGCGTGCGCCACATCAACCGCAAAACTATAACGTGTCAAAGGCAGGAACTAAGTATGCAAAATGACGTACACATCATATTCAAATGTCAACTATACGCTATACCTTTATATTATTATTTACTGGGTTAGTGAGAACCAATTTAAAGTATAATTCGATAATATGGGCTCCATTTTATAATATTCACCTACAAAAAATTGAGAGAGTGAAGCATAAATGTCCTAGATTTATTAATTACATGTATTCTAATCGAAAATATTTATTATACTTTTTTAATGGACCTACTTAACCTAACCAATTTATCATCAAGGCGCAAATTGAGCGATTTAGTATGTCTCTTCAAAATAGCGAATGGCAGAATGGACGCGAGCCTTATTACTTTGCGCGTACCTACCCGTAATGCGAGACTGACGGCTCCATGTAATAATCCGGCGTCTTCAAATAATTATTTCGAGAACTCCCCCATTCAAGGATTTTACAAACTTGGTAATGAGTATAGTTCAATTGATGTTTACCGCTACAATGTGATTAGGCTAAAAATTAGTTTATTTAATGTTTTTATTAGATTAATAAAAATTTTCATGTCCACCTTTCTTATCGTTGGATTTATTATGTTATGTTTCTATAAAACACCCAATCAGGCGTAATAACGGTTTGTTGTATTGTAAACACGCTTTACAACTTTCATGTTTGACAACATCATAATAATTATAAACCTATTTACCCACCCATTGTGTTGTAACTAGCAACTTACAAAGTACCAACCTTCTTACTTATTTTATACTTATGTTATTATATTACGTACTAAGCTACTTGTTATACTCTTTTGCACAACATGCAGTTATAATGCAACCACAGTTAAACTGTTATTCACTACGCTGTAACTATTTACTTATATTGTACTAAATTAATTCTTTTATAATTTAACTAGATGGAGTACCCGGCTTCGCCCAGGACAATATTCGAGAGTGCTCTGAAATGTTCCACAATGATGTTCCTGATTCCCTATTCCCGAACATTTCACAACATTCCATAATGTTCCGGGGTGTTCTAGAATGTTGTGGAATGCTCTCGAATACTTTTTTTAATATATACTGATTAAAATTAAGATTATCGAATCTTTTAGAACCTTCTAGACTCACCGCCAAGAAAAGTACATGTAAGTAGACATACTCCGCCACTCCTTCCAGAACTTTCTACAGCTTTATCCAACCTTCTAGAACTTTCCGGAACCTTCTAGACTTACCGACATTCTCCGCCATTCCTTCCAGAACTTTCTATAGCTTTATCGAACCTTCGAGAGCTTTCCGGAAGACTGTTCTTTAAATTTCTAGAGGGCGAAACTTCCAGCCCTTATATATTCAAATGCACGCCCTTTAGGTAAAAACGGGAACCCTGATGGGGGATAGAGATACTCGCATACCACACCATACTCGTATAACTCCCTTGATCATACCGGGACTCGTTTCAGAGTTTTTGCGGGCCGCACGTTTTTTTGGACTTTCTTTTAAAATATATATTGATTACTATACTCATTTGTATAACTATGTAATAAATGCATCAACGTGTAAAAGCCTTCTAGACGTGAATAAATAAATAGGTACATTTTTATGCCGGTCATGCAACGATTCATTTGTGTTAGTGTCTGAAAAGCAGTGCTTTACGGCAATCAGTGCCATCTGTTGGTACGTCTATTCATTAGAATAACTTTACTAACAAAATAATGATAACATCATGTTGGCTTTCTTTCAAAATATTGTCATTGATTATTTTATAAGAACAAAATTAGAAATTTTATGATTCCAGTAATTGGCATGTAATATGCAAAAATAGAGGGGTTATTCAGCCGCTTAGCGATTCTTAGCGAAAACTTCCGCGAAGATTAATTTTGTCTGATGATTTTTTTTTTAATACCAAATAGTTCTTTGTTTTTCCTACAGCATATCCTGATTACAAACTCTATGCACGCCACTAGGGATAATAAATTATTCTTAAAAAAAGAACCGGAATAAGGCCCCCGAGGCTTAAATTCTGGATCAATTTTTAAATCGCCGTACAACAGGAATGAAAAATATCTATAATGGCCCAGATCGAAATGCTGGGCTTCACCATTTCAGAGACCAAAGCTATTTATAAAGTTGAGAAATTATAGTTGCTACTAAAAGTGCAAATGAAAAAATGTTATTCATAAATATAGATAAGAAAGCTAAAATCAAATAACACAATGGAAGAAAGCAAGATATTGTGAAAGCTGCGGGAAGATAAATCTGGTAGAATATGAGACGTGTGTGAAAGCTGCGAAGGAGGTGCTTGTGCGTAAGTAGTAGAATGTAAGAGTAATACAATTGAAATGAATTTCTAAAAAAAATTAAGGATCTACCTGTAAAAATGCTTCATGAAAGAGATGACGAAACTGCGCGAAGCCAAGCGGTCTCTGAAGGAGCATGGTAAGAGGCGATACGACACGCGTGCACCCGTGGAAGGCCAGATGAAGAGTTGAGCCTCGCCCTGTTAAAAAAAATATAAACATTATTTTCGTGTTATTGCATTAGAAACTATCGAATCTGGTCTGGAATATACCGACCGTAAAACCTTAAACAAAATGTTACTCACCATTGCTGTGAATTTTAATGAAAACGTATTTTTCCAATCTCCAAAAATACTGGCCATCCTAGATTCTGCAGCTGTCTTGCATGCCGCAATAGATTTCATGATCATCTTGAAGCGTTGTGCCGCTGGAATTGTCCAAGTATTCTTTTTTATGTTACTCTCCCCTGGTTTTAAATAAGTGTTTGATTTAAGGTCCCATTGTTCTGCAATAAAGTTTTCGCAGCGCGAGCAGAAGCGGCAACGACCAGAAGAGGACTGAAATGGGTGTGCAACAGTCTCGCTGCACCTGTAACTAAATAGGAGATTGCGCAGTCCGTGTTGTCCGCACCCGGTGTATTTAAGATCGATAGAGGTATTTACTGTCAAACTGACCCCCTCTCGGGGGGCCTGGGACTGGGAGTTCCCAACAGAATGTTCTGGGCGATTCTCCGAGTGGGATGAGAGCAATCTGCAACACCCCAATCCAGATGCAATGTAAAATGAGACGAATGCGCTACTCGCGTTCTACGCAGATTCATTTACCCCCATGTCTCCGATCAATAAACCTGTCTGGCTTTCCGAGACTCCCACCTCCATCCCAGTCATACCATTACTAAACTCAATAGACAATATACTATACACCTTTAAGTTATTGTCGGGGAGTTTACTGAGGGTGTGTTGTGTATCACAGCTGTCGTCAGAGGCATTGCTAATACGTTCAAAATAATGATCTGCTAACATCAAATAACGCTAATTTCAACATTTTCCGTAAACATTTTGCATTTCAGATACACTAAAACACGGCTGCCCGACTCAAGGTCCAGAAAGTGGCATATGAAAGGAAATTGACGGTTCCGAGGTCCATGACCAAATCTGAATAATAACCATTTGTGTACGAGTATGTAGGTGCACTTTTCAACTTTGTCATATGCCAACTGATGATTTAATAAGTTTTTGGACTTTAGTTTACTTTAAAGTGCAGTTAAATGGACTGCCAGGCCAATCCATCTATTATTTAGTTATATTTATTATATTGTATACAGCCTTTATGGGCTTTTACAAAGTCTATTCTCAATCATTAGAAAGGCTACAAAATAAATTCCCTCGGTACATGAATTTTAAATTGACTTGTTATGTTTATTCAAAATTTAAAACCTCTAATTGCCTTTCTCTTGAAGGCCCGCATTAAGAAATCCCTTCCTACAGCTCCCTCCTTAACCTGCCTCACAACGTTGCCCAACCGGGTAGCGATATAGGTCCCCTGTATGTGCTCTGTACATACAGAGGCCCTCTTGAGAGGTTTCACTTTTTTTTTTTTTAAATATTGACATTCCTGTAAAGAACGCAAGGCTAACGTAAGCGTCATGAGCAAGATTAAGAAAGAAACGCTTAGATGGTTTGGGCATGTAGAGCGAATGAACGAATAAAGGAGTGTAAGGAGAATATATGACGCGAATGTTAATTCAAGAAGAAGCACGGACGCCCAAGGAAGACATGGCACGATCAAGTGAATCAAATACTTGATTTGGGCCATGTCAGAAGTCAGAATGATAGAAGAGAATGTGTGAGACGATGTATGAATGAGAATGAAGCAAGAAGTGTATTCCAAAATCGAGTTGTTTGGCGGTCCGTCCTCTCTACCTACCCCTGCGGGGAAACGGCGTATAGGTATCTACTTTGTAAATTTATTTTCTCGAATATAATAATATATTGAATTTATGTATCGGAATTATGATCTCGTGTTTAAGTTTATCAGGAAATTGGCCTTTTAGGATGCTCACGTTAAGGGGAAAGACTCAAATAAGGCGCTAAACGTCACTTCGCAGTATGCTAACGTAAGCAATACAACACATAATTTATCTGCAAATTCTTAACAGAAAGTTACGAAAATGTCTAAGGTTTTCAGTGACATAAATTCTTAAACTGTAACCTTTTATATTATATATGAAATACCTACAGTAATTTTAAGTAAAACGCTCGACAGTGCCTTCGCCGTTATGTTAACTGCACCCATTACAAACATATTTAATCAAAATCCTTCCACAATCTCAGAGTAAATAAGATCAAGAACCAAAAGCGTTTATTAAAAATAATTCAGTAAATCTAGATTTTCACTGTAATTCCCTCAAAGTTCAGGAATTTTTAAATTCAGTTCCGTCATACAAAAACGTATGACAATTTCTGGCCCGCGCGATTGTTGATAAAACGTTTTATTTCGCCGGAGTAAATCAGTTGTGAGAAGTCCTTCAGAGCGAGCGGACGTCGATTTGAAATTCGATATTTCTGTCTGTTTTATGACGAATAGCTGGGAAGAGAGGTGTTAAACTGCCACCGGAATGTAGGAATTACGTATTTTCGATTTTTTTTTGTTATAATCACATTTCTTTGCAACGTTCTTTAAGATGGTCCAAAAAGTGATTAATTTATTATACGGCACAATATAAAAGACCTGCGCACTGGAAAAAAACTGACGGACGTGGTACAGATCTACAAGATTAGATCTTTGCAGGCGGTCAACAGCAAAACTAATGAATGAACGAATTATTTTTAAAATCTTAACATTTTTGTGCCCATATAATTTACAATCTTGACGCCCCTGACTGCATGTATAAGTATGCCGATCTGTGCCTATCAAAATCCATAGTTTTAGCGGCTATTTTGAATTTCTAGATATTCACACCGATTTGGTTAGAAAGCGGCGTAAGTCATGTTAGGGGGGTGCTGAAGTCAAATTTAATGTCAACCTGAGTAATTTCGATGGTCATTTTTAATTTTGAGTTCTCTACCGATTTGGTTCAAAATCGGAATTAAAGTGTTTGGAAGTGAACTGAAATCAAATGCGAAGAATGATAACAAAGAATGTTTTTCTTCATTTCAAATTGTAGAATCTTTATCCTACTTTAAAAAATATTAATTAACCTTCACCGAAAAATTACCCCTTAATTAATAATTTTTTTAAAAATAGCGAAGTTTGTTTTTTTTATTTCTCGCTATTTTTTTAGTGTTTAACCAATTTTGACAGTGAAGGGGTAATTTTTCGGTGAAGGTTAATTAATATTTTTTAAAGCAGGCTAAAGATTCTACAATTTGAAATGAAGAAAAATATTCTATGTTATCATAATAACATACAATGTTTTTCTTTATTTAGAACACCTGTATTTCGGACGATATTAGGTCCTTGGAGACCAATTTGTTTTCAAATTGTACCATCTTTAGTCTACTTTAAAAACAATAGATTAACCTTTACCGAAAAATTACTCCTTCACTGTCAAAATTGACCAAAACACTAAAAAATAGCGAAGAATGACAACTTACAAAAAATTTGAATAATTTAGAACCGCTGTATCTCGGACATTATTAAGTCGTTAGAAACGTATTTGATTTCAAATTATAGAATATTTGGTCTACTTTGCTTGGGGGAGGGGCAAGGGGAAGATAGGAGACTTTTGTGAAAATAATCCCTGTTATAGGTATTATTCACCGGCAAAATATCAGTTTTTCTTATTGCCTTCATTGACTTGGTGAATTGTATTCAAGCTTATTGTGTGCGTCTGGAGTGGGTTGTAAATCATCGTTATCTACCTATGTTATATTTTTACTGCTGTTTAGTATACAATATTGAAGGGCGTTTCTAAATCCCAAAAATTATCAAAAGACAAATAATTCTTATTCCCGATTAATAAACGGGATCTAATTCACATCCTCCATCTTGTTTCCCAATTCAAATGTAATAGTAGAATTACTTAACCATTAATAAAAACCAAAGCCACTAATAGAATAGCCATATAAAAAAGCATCCAATTCATTTCAACCACCTTGAATCCTCTAGTGGACAATCGAAAAAC
This sequence comes from Halesus radiatus, assembly GCA_022606495.2. NCBI lineage: Eukaryota > Metazoa > Arthropoda > Insecta > Trichoptera > Limnephilidae > Halesus > Halesus radiatus. The sequence continues at coordinate 77,065 of JAHDVE020003300.1, forward strand.
GGATTCCTTGATTCAAAATCCATGAAAATAATTCCCTGTGTCCAAAAGCTGTGCTTATAAGTATTTCTGAGCAGTTGGTCCACGTTACCCATTTCTATAATATTTCCGAAGCTAAAAAAAAAGATTATGCTGTGAAGAAACAAATATGTAAATAGTAACAAAACAAATCTTTTGTAAAAGGGAGGCACTTTGTATGGCTACTGACAATAATTAATATATTATATATAAATTGAAAAACACATATTCTCATCAGTTACCCTATCCTATTACCAACAGATGCTAAGTTAAGTCTGTCAAGCTTCTATTTATTTATTTTTATACAGCGAATAAATGAAAAAAATATAGAGCAAATGTGTTTTGTTTCGTATTGCATCAATACGCTGAACATTTTTTTTAATCCGCCGTGGTCTACATTATCCACATTTCCCCAATCCTGCTGCCGGATCGCGGTGGTCCGTGGTTTTAAGTTTGAGGCCTAAAATTCCTAACGGCGGTGAATACGCGTCTTATACTGGACCCTTAATAAGATGCGCTAGGGGAGCGGTTATTTCTGGTACAAGTTTTTTGAATACAATATTTGAAATATCGTTCAAGCCAGTTGAAGACGAGTTCTTTAATGAATTTATGATCTTTCTAGTGTCTTCATTCGAAATTTTGTTTTATACTGAAATGTTGTGCCGATTTGAATTAGAACCCTGTGTGCTGGATTAAAAATAATTATCACCGACTTTATATGCAAGTTCCTCAGCAATTTTTTTTACGAACCTTATTATTTAGATATATTTAAAAAAAAATGTTTGGAATGAAACAAAATTTACAAATTAATGTTTCTTTGTTTAGATATAGTAATAGTCGTCACAAGGCATAACTTTCGCTGTCAAATCAATTATGGCACCCAAATGACAAGCAAGAAATCAAAACTTTATAACTTTATTAAAAAATTATATTAAAAAAATCCCGAGCAAGACCAGATACGCATCAGCTGGTCTTTTATAAAAAAAATGGGAGTTGAATATCATAGGGATTGTCAAAGGTTTTTTTTTTGTGAATCTTATTACTTTTTTGTGGTTTGTGGTATTTTTTGCAATTATAAAGCCCTACGGTAGCAATAGGCAGCCCGCTCACTGGGTAGAGAAGATCATCTCCACATTTATACACGTCTAACCACAGTTGACACATGGAGAGGGAGAAATGTTCTCTGGCACCGCACACAAATTTTTAAAATACTATATATTTGTTTGTTGACTTAGTGTAATCTGCAGGTAGTTGATAAGTACGTCCAGGAGTCTTCTAGGCTTATGATACCATATAATTCTGACCGCGATTTATTATTTAGGGAATGAAGAATTCCATCGTAGTTGATTGTTTTAAGAGGAACGGCTGCGCTGCCTGCTTCATACTGAATTTTGGATTTGAGGCCAAAATACTCACCTAAACCTAATGTGTTCGTGGAATCAAAAGGTGTTAATGTATTTATCATACCTATTGTTATGAATCAAGTCCCTAACAACTAAGGTTGACAAACTACCCCGGAATTATATAATTATATAAAGGAAGCACTGTTTTCTCTATTTATTGGCATTTGGGGCCTAGACGAATGGTTGCCGCTCGTTTGGGGGCGGGACCCGGGTACAAGCCAGAGCCGCAGGTCGGCTTGAGCAAAAGAGAAAAAGACTTCACTTTAGTTTGGGGACCCGTGCAACGCAGTCATTGATCCTGACCAGAAGTTTACCAAACCGGTATCGTTCCAAATTGTACTTATTTATTTCACTTTCTTTTTGCTAATACAGAAATAATCTAAAATCAGTCAACATTTCATTCTAACCTTTAATGATCTAAATGCGTCCACAGAAAGGTTAAAGCTTTTCCCATGGTATTTTTTAATAGCAAAAGAGAATTATTTTTATTTGAATTCCCTATTCCTGCATTTACTTATATGTGTGATTTTATTTATATTTACTAGAAGCGGCGATTTCTCAAATTGTCTATAAACGAACTGAGAACACGATTTATATATATGTATATATGTGTATCTTTATGCATATAAAAATTCCTGAGGTCGAGCTAGTCGGGAATTATCCACATCGTGAGATCTGCAGGTGATCTTTACTTAAATTTCAATTTAATTACGAAACGCATCGCGATATCCGCTATGTAACATGTAAACTGTATTATTATCCTGCGGCAAAGTTCCACCAGACAACTGTACTGGCAATTTTTGACATGTAGACATTGTTTAATTCTGAAAATAAAATTCTGGTGAGGAGCAGCAGGGATTTAATCGAAGCTCAAAATAGAGGGACATAACCTAATTTTTATATTTTAGTCGATTCAAGATTGTCTTTGCCCCCTGCGAACCGTGAAATAACTCGCCTGACAAACTAACCGCCGAGCCGGCCGTATGCGGGACGGTAGCGTATTTATAGTAGCGTATACCAGTTGAACCCAGGCGAGGACTGAAATAGAGTAGGTTTTGTAAGCGCTAAATCACTTACAAAACCTATACCTGTTCAACCCCGGCGAGGGCCGAAAGAGAGTAGGTTTTGTTCGCGCAAAATCGCTTACAAAACCCATACCGATTCAACCCCGGCAATAATAATCAGTCTTACAGGCATTAATTATTAAAGAAAAGCCGGGGTTGAAACGGTATAGGTTTTGTAAGCGATTTTGCATGAATAAACGTACTTTATTTCCGCCCTCACCGGAGTTGAACTGGTACAGGTTTTGTAAGTGATTTAGCGCTTACAAAACCTACTCCATTCCAACCCTCGCCGGGGTTGAACCGGTACAGGTTTTGTAAATAAGCGGCACGATACCGCAGGGAACTACGAGACAAAATCACTAAACTTGAAAAATCTGTGTATTTTCACCATTGGATTGACACCTCTACTTTGCCTTCGCCTGCCTGCTTGCCTCTTCATTTGATATTCTGCCTGAATTGAACTTCTCTCTTCACTCCTTGACCCTCTCCTGCTCTGGATCCTGCCATTCCTCTCCAAAAAATAGTCGATCACCTTTCTCAAGGCGCCCCTACCTAGTGCCTACCTTTCCCTGAGTCGTTGAAGCGGCCAGCCCGGCCACTTCTTCTCTCTTAAAACGTGCATCGGGTGTTTATATAACCTACCCCGTACAACATTGCACAAATCATTTATATAGATTAAAAACAGAATCGGCCCAAGTGCAATTCCTTGTGGTACACCATTTTTTATCTGTGATTCAGAACTATAAATATTCACAATTTTTGTTTTCCATTTTTAAGGTAGTTCGGTGAGAATTTTTAGTGTCTCTTTTTTGAAACCTAAATGAGTTATATTTTCAATGAGTAAATTGTGATTTACGGTATCAAAAGCTTTTCTTAAATGTAAGAATATGGCTAGACATTTATATTGTTATCTATTTATAGATGTGTATACTCGTATATTTTTTGTCAAATCACATGTTGCATCTTCAGTGCTTAGTTTTTTTCAGTTCATACTGATTTTGTAGTAGAACTTTGTTATTTTCTAAACATTCCATTACTCTACTCTTAATACCTTCAATTTATATTTTTTCACCAGATTTATGAATTGGATATTTCGGATCGTTCTGAAAAATATCCCTCTGCAACTAAAGGTTAAAAATATGTTGCAAGACAATTAAAATATTTCTTTTTAATGTATTGCTAGATATACCATCTGTTCCCTTAGAATTTGAGGATTTAAGATCA
>JAHDVE020003301.1:0-55995 GCA_022606495.2 Halesus radiatus
ATTCTCTCTGCGGAAACTTAATGGAAATGGCGCAATGGTTAGTTATGTAGCGTTGTTTATCACTGAAAAATTATAATAATCAGCCTCAGCCCAACGTTGAACGAAGGCCTACCGTGTTATTTACACAACCATTTCTGTGAAGAATTGGGGCGGAATCGGAGGAGGAACACAATACACAACAATGCCCATAGCGAAAATCTTACATTAATGTTTAAAGTTTATGTGTGCGTATTAAATATGCAATAAATATTTAGAAATCCTTTTTGATGTGTTGTAGAGAAAACAGTTTTATTTTTATTTTTTATTTTACTTCGACCCCTAAAAGATCCTAATAATACCAGCCCAGGTTAAAAGCTCTTACCGTTCTGCCACGGTGATTGTCTATCTGTCTATTATATATCATTCAATTATAAGATATCACGTACAAAAGTTTTTTTTATCTCGAGGCCATTGTCAGAGATAAGTCTCGTTATGTTCGTCTGAAAGGAATAATGAAAAGAATACAAGTTGCCCTTGAAAGTCACGTAGAGATGAATGAGTACTTTCAGGGACCATAAGACAAAATAATTGCTCGGAGACAAATCGATGATCGGAGCAGTGGCGGTTTTTTCTAGGGGGCGTTTGTGCAGTGAACTTCCATAAAAAAATATCAGAAAAGAAAACAAACTTGTAATATAATTTTACCACACTTTAAAATCAAATTCGAATTCCGTGCTAAAAATTCATCCGTCTGCCAATACTAACCAAGAGCAAGTTCGAAATCAATCACATAAGTGCTTATGTGATTGATTACTTACTTATAACACAGAGAGTCCTATGAAACAGTTTCCACAAAACATACTATAGCGCTACAGCGGGATATGCGCGGACTTTGGATATTTACAAGCAGCCAGCAGCAAGCTTACCAGAAGTAATATTTTCTGGTTTTAGTGACATTAATTTTTTTTTATAACTTACGATATTTTATGTATCTTTTTTAATATTCGATTAACCTCTCACTGGGATAGGCCACGAACCGCCACTGGACCGGAGATATAGCTGAAGGGGAGGTTTTGATGATGTTGGAAAAAAGTTGTCTAGATTGGAATCAAAATGTGTTCTGCTCATATGTAGAAAATCGTAATTTCTTTTTAAATTTGTCATCCAAAGCGAATATTTTACACAATATTATATTGGGTACAATAATCTTAAATGCTTGATTGAAAAAAAAAACCTTTTTACCATCATCAAATGGACGAATTGCAACACTCACAACAGAACACATCTGATGTCACGTGAGAATTCTACCTTTGTTTTACAAGTAGTATTTTAATGGAAGTTTCTCCTACGAGTAAGCGTTCCATTGATTCATCGGCATGGGAGAATGGCCGTGAGACACGCCAAACGCGTGCCCAACATGTATACATGATTGATATTTATTAAGCAGGAATGGATTGTTTTTACTACTGTTTTTACCTGTTATGGGTCTTTTCAATACCCAGGTACACTTCTTCCTTTCCTTAAAATCTACTGCAAACAGCATCTCCAAAGCGATGAGATAGAATACAGGTAGGTTCTCTCAGTATCGATCTGGTGAAAGTCCACCATTAAGAATCAAAAGAGCTTGAAATAGAATTGTCATGTTTGGTAACCAGATCTGAATAGACAGATCCCTAATCCCTTCAGTATATATATATATATATCGGGTATGCCATAGTCCCGCTGACTTCGGGTAGTTGAAACTCTTGTACAGTGCTCGCATAAAAAACCAAAACCCTTAAAAGTGCAGCCCGCGAAGAGGATTTATGTTTTTTCCAATCCGTTTTCTGAGATTGAGGAAACTCCGAGAGTTGTTCGACAATAAGGTTTGTATTGTTCCAGCACTTCCTTTGACACGTACCTTTTCACGTTTTGCTTCACATGCGTTTTTTTTAAACTTTTAATTATGCCCAGTACTGTAGCTTGTGTGTTTTTTTTATTCTTGCATTCATACAACAAGTTCTAAGGTTACATTCTTCTAGTTTACTTTTGTAAGGTTCCACGCTCCTACTTTATTCGTGACGATACATTATTATTACACTTGTGCCAGCTTTACCATTTTGTCATCAAACAAATTATCCATTTTGGCTTTTCGTATATATTTAATTTCTCTTAGAATAAAATAGGAATAAAAGATTGTCAGTAAATCGATAAGAAGCCGGATATCCTGCCACTCTAGTCTAGTAATGGCAAATGGATTAAATAATATACAGCGGTGCTTACGTTGAATAAAAACGACCCCTCTGATAAAATGAATTTATCGACTCCACATTACATTTATTGATATGTAGGCATTTCTAACGACTCATATATTGTTATTGTGGCTATGATGCCGTTGATCGATCAGTCAAAAACCTTCAAAAATTCTAGCTGTTTTTCCATTTACAGGGGGCGTGCAGTCCAAAGTAGATATAAAACTGCGTATGTACCAGGAAAAGAAAGAGGGAATTAGTACGTATATTTTTAAGGCTTCTATAGTTTTTTGGGTAAACGCATACATACATATATGCATTTCTCTTTCATTTTGTCATGCAACGTTTTACAAGTAATGAAAAGTGCACTTTTTGGTAGGCCCTTTTAAAACGATATTACCTTATCATGGAAATCGAGTATTTTTCTTTTCTTGGGACATTTGAAATGCACCACTTTACAAAAATATTGACTGCATGTCCCTGTTAGTTTAAAAAAATATTGATATTCGCAAATATATTGTACAAATATTTGGGACTAAAAATTAACGATTTTAACTATTTGAAATCATCATTGACGCTCTTTAAAACTTAGCTAGATGTTTTCAAAAAAGCTGAAACGGACCTAAGCGTTGGTAAAAAATGGTTGGATATAAATACGCTCACACTGAACACCAATAAAACTAAATATGTCACATCGAGAATAAATATTACAGGTCAACGACATGAAGATTTCTCTATTAGAATACGCACATACACGCCCGGAATGTTGTCAGTTCCCCTTCTCAAATCATTGCAAACAAAATAAGAAAAACCGTGTACTTTTTTAGAACCATACGAAACTTTTTCGAATTACAACACTTAAAAATGATTTATTTTGTGGTCTGTCAATCTATTATTGAGGATGGTATCATAGTATGGAGAGGTAGTACTTCAACTGCGCTAGACCCAATCATAAAGGTACAGAAAACGATTATGAAAATAATCCTCAAGCTACTTCTAATTACACACCCTAACTCAATATTTAATATGAGAGTGTACATATACGTTAAAACAATCCTCACTCTTTAAACAAACAAATATAAATATTATGTGAAAAAACTAAACACTCGCATTGTGAAAAAACAATAACAAAGATTTACTTCAAATTCTTGTGACTCTTAGTATATGTCAACGGAGTTTTAAGTACTTTGCGATAAGAATTTTCAACATCCTTCCAGGTGGCATCAAAAAATAATAACACAAAAATATAATATAAAAAATTGGATTAAAAGTAAGCCTTTACCGGTACACTCACCCAAATTCGAAGTTATTGATTTAACCATTTACTGAACATATTTTGTTATTTAATATATGCGTATAGGTATTATAAAATAATATGCAAAATTACTCTCAATACAGGCTAGCCTAGTGAGGCGGGTTATGTGAAACCTCAATTTATAACTATGCATTTCTAACCTTGACATATTACCTACTGTTATATAATTTTATATTTTTTTTATTTTATGTATCTAGTTTATAAGTCATTGTTCACTTTATTATACATGAACTTAGTGTTATAGTTGCAAACCAGTTATAAAAAAACAAAATAAACGTACTTACAAATTAAGAGGAACGGCTGCGCGACCTTTTTCATACAAACCTTGATTTAGGATTGGAGGCCAAAATACTCACCCAAAGCTAATGATATTTTTTCATCAAAAAGTATAGTAAATATCTAGTACGGATTAGAAGTAATTAATTTATTTTTGTTTTCACATTCTGAAATATAGGCCTTTAAAGGAACTGATTTTTCACGATTTTAGAGGCAATTTTATCAATTATTTGGGGGCTAACGGTTATGCAAAAAAAAAGTTTTACCCCGTCTACTTTTAAAATATACTCAAATATAAAATTAAAAATTAAAATAAGCATTATGGTGGACTTTAAATTAAATTAAAAACGACCAATTTACGTTGGAACACAAATTTGCTGCACATAATTTAAAATATTGATCCGAAAAAAGGTTTTTTTTTAAGGTTTTGTTTTTATATTTTTATTTACGTAATCATATTTAATTACCACATACGATATATATATATATATATTTTAAATACAATAAACCCGCAAATAATTCTCTAATTTGCTTCTAAAATTATGAAAAATGATTTTTTTCGTGGCATATACTTCATAATTTAAAACAAATATAAATAAAATACTTCTCATGTGTACTGGACATTTACTAAACCTTTAATTAAAATATATATATATATATATATATCAATCAGTTTGGATGGGTATTTTGGCTTAAAATCCAAAATTAAGTTATATATGATACAGGCAGCACAGCCGTTCCTCTTAATCTAAACACTCAAACGACACCAAATATGTTAACAGTGTTCTCTTCTCAGTATAATATAGTGAAAACCTCTGTTTTTTAGTGTCAATGTGTAAAAATAACTAAAACAAATCTCATATTCTACGTCTCTGACAGCTCAGCAAAACAGAACAATTAATTAACGACAGTTAATCTTCACTAAAACAACACCAAATAGTAACAAACAGTGTTTTTTTTTTACAAAAAATGTTAAAACCTATATTTAGCTTAAAGTAAAGTATTCAATTCATTTTTAATAACTTATTGAAGTTTAAAAACCTCATTGTAATATTTAATCATTGAAGAAGATAATATTAACAAAACCTAAATGAAACACGAAACCGAAAAAAACACAGAAAAAAAGGGTAAAGATAGCAGCCAATAACATGGGATTTAAAATGGAGGATAATATTGACAAGTCTTGAATTTGAGGTATGATATCGATGAAGATGGCTTAAATTGAACTGGTCTCATTAGTTTAGTCGGTAAAACGGTTGTCCCTGTAAGACAGGGGTCCTTGGTTCGACTTCCAGATGCGACTGATAGATTTTTATTTTCTGTGTTTTTTTCGGTTTAGCGTTTCTTTCAGGATATGTTAATATTATCTTCTTTAATGATTAAAATAAACTAAATTAAACACTTCTTTAAAAAAACTAACATACGTAAATATTTCATACAAAACACTTTATAAATAGATACAAATTAAATATTATGTAACTACTAAATTAAGAATCGTGGCTTCCTTATCATACACAACTACTATTTTCTTATAAGGTTACATGACCAATAATAACCTTTAATTAAATACGTTTTGTAAATTACGTGTAATACTACTAATAAGATTTTTTTAAATAAAATAAAAATAAAATGTTTTTGGGGCCTACGTCAACAGAGCAAAAACAATATAAATTTTGTTTGGGTGATAAGTTTTAACAGCAGGGACAATCACTTTTTGTTTATTTTTCTTAAATAAATATAATACTATAAGTGATAAAACAAGTAATATAATAAACCATGTCAAATAACCGCGGCGATGCCGAAAAGGCTAAGAAGTCCGCCGGTATCATCACAGAAAATTTGAAAAATCGAGAACAGTTACGGACGTCCCCCTTTCTTACAACTCCTAACACTCCAGAAAATACCCAACTTTCACTGGATGAATTCCGCAAAGGAATGAAAGAATTCCAATCCAAGATATATCGAAAATTCGAGGTTGAAAATTTGGATACAAAAAATCCATGGAATTCATGAGTTATAAGAATTCATACAACGAACTAAATAAAAAAATGGATACGGTAATTTCAGCCGACGAAAAATTAGAAGATCAAGTGAAAATAATCCAAATAATAATAATCGATCAAAAAAAAATCCATTTACCACATGGAACTAAGAATTGTGGACTTGGAATACCATCTAAAAAAATTGCATCGAAATGACGAGTATACCGATCGAAGAACAAGAGAACCCAACAGACATTATAATTAAAGTAGCGGATGCAGCAGGAGTCCAGCTAGATTCAACACATGTACCTAATTGAGGCCAGGAGGATCACTGATAAACGATCCAACGCGCTTCCAAAATTACTGTAAAGCTAAAATATTTCTCCAAAAAAAACCTGTTTTTAAAATATATATAAATAGTCGAAAATTGGACTATCAAAAAACAAATGGTCATAGGTGAAATCATAGGAACATACTTCAAGGATGGAAAACTAAGAGCAGGCGATGAGCCCCTCCCCACTACCTTCAGCCTCGCAACATTCCCCAATTGGGGATGCTATACTCGTAGTCTCACTGGCTCCAGACGGTTAGGAGCAGTTGAGACTCTTGTGCGGTATTTATGTAAAAAGGAGGCGAAGAAAATGAAAAGATAGTATACACCAGGACGATACAATTATTTAACCTTTCCTTATACGAAGAACTTGTGATGTTAGAGCAATTCAACCTAACACTATGGCCTCTCATAAATCTCATAAACATCATTTACAACCTAACCTCTATACATGCACCTAAAATAAATCCTAAGATCTAACATCCTTGTAACATATATGTTCTTATATTAATTTTTCTTTCTCCATTTCTATTATTGCTTACATGTTAGGATTAAACCTTATTATTTTTTTAAATCTTTTGTTAACTTAAAAAAAATCATTACATTGTTATTTAACCTTATTATGTACCTACGTCTGTCTCGACAAAGAAAAATCATTCCCTTATGTGTTATGTTTTATAAAGATAAATAAATAAAACATAAATAAATAAAAACTCAATTACAATAAAGGTATATTATCATAATTATGAACACTTATCATCAGTTAGAAATGCAGTTAGGTTATGATTTAGAAATGTAACTGTTTCTTTAAATTCATTACATTTCTAAAATATATTCAGTTGGTTCAAATAAATATATTTACCAAGCTGTATTAATTACGAAAATAACTGAATATCACCACTTCACTGAGCATACTTGAAGCAACTTAAAAGGAATCTCCGATTCTTGTTCACTCATTTGAATTCATTTATTTCAAGTAGACTCTCCCTCGGAAGCTTATTTGAAAAAACGAAGGAGACTGTTGATACGTTATCTCATATACTTAATAAACATTTCGAAAAAAAAAATAGCAATTACAGGTTCAAAGTACAGTTTTATTAAGTCGTAATTTTATTAACAATTTGTTAGAAATGTCCTCTTTGCCAATCCCCTCCTAATTAAAATTAATTTTAAAAAAAAACGGAAAAGATAAACTTTAATCAATGATTCCTGGGCATATTTGGAGTAAAAGATTGTAATGAAATTTTTGACTCTTATCTTATTTTATTTTTTCCAATGTAAAAGAAAAAAAAAAAACAAAAAAAATCACTTGTCGTGTCTTACCACTCAGCCCAGTATCCGACCAACCCCCACCCCGACTCCAACTGCCCAATACCTACTGCTTTTTTAATATTTTTAGATCGTCATCGGAGACCAAAATTCTATCAAAATACATATTTTACGTTGCTCAGGAATCACCGATTAAAGTTTGTTGAGTACGTGCCGATACACCATGAATAGATATAATTATTCAGGAATATGAATACTATTTAAAATAATAACGTAAATTAGGTTTCATTAGATAAATTAATTCTAAATCTTTTTTTTTCTTTACGTGATTTTGAAAAAAATAATGAACTCTTGATTTAGTACTTCAACACTTTTAGATTTCTATTCAAAATAGTAAATAATAAGATCAATATTGGCCTTATAATAAAAAAAAAATAGATTAAGTGATTCAGAATTCTTTAAAGTAGGTATATTAAGGTATGTTTGATAATCTCCTTATGCATATATTTGTATTTAAATTATTCACTCGATTAGGCGAACCAAATATAGAAATAATGCATTCATCTTAGTGGTGCAATTTCCATGCAAAGCAAAATATATACCAAATATATATTTTTTATTGCATAAATATATAGATAGATCCCTCCAGGGAAAAAATGTATTTAGATTGATTTTATTCTATCTCTGCTTCAATAACTGCTTTCGATTCGTGGAATGTCATGAATTAATAAATATTCAATACATTGAAACATAAAGGAACCCATCTAATTACAAATAGAAACTCAAATAAAAAAAAAACATGTATTTACCATCAATTTCTCCGTCAGTATTTTTCTCACCTTTCAACACTCGTAGTTATAAAACTAGATAAAATTATTATTACCACTTTAGAAAGTCACATATTTATGAGCGTATTTACGCATTTTTAATAGCTCAACATCGTGGTGTAAGTAATACGAAATTATAAATATTTAATACATTAAATTCATGTTAAAAGTTGTATGTTTTCGCCATAAAACTTCCCATTATAAATGTTAAACAACCATCACAAAAGTTTTAAACTTTATATTTACAAGTCACCATATGACAATACCGTTAAAACTTGCCCGCTTAACCTGAGCACAACTTTTAATTAACTGAGTAACTTCACACATTACGGTCGCAGAGTGCCGCTCCAAAAAAAATAGTATCGTAAAAGTAATGAGAACTACCAGGCCAGCAGAGCGTAGAGCAGCGACGGTCTACGAGCTATCTACGCGGCAGCTTGCGGAGGACTGCGACTCGAAAGCGACTGACAGTTCCCGCTACGAACTGCCGGTTTTACAGATAACGGCGTAGCACCGTGGTTCGTGGAGCAATGACGTACAAAATACGAGGTGTACTGAAACGCACGGTATAAATGAGAGACTTGGGACTATGGTGAATGGACAACATAACAGTTATATTTGGAAATGTGGATATTCATCAAATTTTAATAGAATATTTCAGATGTAACCCCTTAATCTCATGGCACTGATCGACAAGCTGTGTCGTATATGAAATATTGATATTTTTCCCCATACCAGGTGTTACAGATAATGAAATGCCTTTGAAATTTAAGAGTCGTAATTCTCCGTCAAAAATTAGTTAGACCCCTATTGAAACTCTTAACGTGGCAGCGTATATCACAACATACATGTTTTTTCTTTAAATATACAGGGTGTTAAGTGACATACCTGACTCACTTTAAGCAGTGATTCCCGACCATATTTGGAGTAAAAAATGTGTTGTTTAAAAAAATTTGGTTTCCGTTGTCATTAGTTTGGTCGGGAGCCCCAAACTGTCTGAAAAAAAAACCCTTAACTCTGTGTAGAAATGAGCGGTCCGTTTGACAGATTCGCCTATTCTAACAAACAAAATGCAGTTTTTGGAGCACAGACGTCAGGTGGGAATGCTGTCCTTGTTCTACCCGTATTTCAATAGATGATACTCTGATGAACTAGCGTCATTGATCCCTCCGTCGATGAACTGCCGATTTCCGTGTTTTCTCCCTCCTACAACATGGGTCACTCCTTCCAATCCTCCTATAGACCCACACAGCCTCCCCAAAGATGACATAGGCTTTGAGGAACTCCTGTGTGGAATAACTATGTAAAAATGAGTTAAGAATAGAAAAATATCATATTATTGTGCCAGCCGCGATTATAACATGCAAACACTTCTCAATGTTGCTTCAACCCTTTTTCATTTGCTAGATCTGAAAAAAGATAGGCAGAAATATCGGAACAATTACCCTCAGGCGATCATCACCTTTGTATTATTTTTTTATGTCTTTATTACTACCACATTTCTCCGTACCATTTGCATTAGCGCGTGGCGTTTAATGTCAAGCACATTATTTCTTTCACCCCTATTTTGTAGTTTCCTGGATGAGCCTAAGCATCCAGGAACATACAAAATAAACTCCATATTACTTATGGATGAACCTAAGCATTCAAACTTGGTGACCGTTTATGAGCTTCGATAAGTATTATTTCTTTTTTCGATTATTTATTTTTATTCCGCTTTACAGGTTCTCCTGGTGAGGTGATCACGACGTGTCAAAACATACTCGTATACACATTTTCAGTAGTTAATTTACATGCTTATCGTGAGGCACAGAATTCTTCGCAAATTAAGGCAAATTGTCGCAATTGTAATAGCAAAAAGTTTTAAAAACTTCCGGTTCAGTTCAAGTGCTGATGTGAAATTATCACCATTGTGGCGGTGACGTCACGCTGCTTTTCCCCCACCTCAACATTGTCTAATACTCAGATACTAACCAACTAACAACTCAGTCAATAAATGCATTAGCTCCTGAAAAGACGTGTCGTTAATATTACTCCCCATTGTGTTTGACTCCCACACACACTTATAGATCACGTCGGGTTCACCACTTAAGAGTATACAAGTACGTTGTAGTAGGTGTGTGTAGGAGTTAATCACAATGGAATTAATATTACCGATACGTGTTCTTTAAGTACTTGCAGAGCACGTCGGGGTCACCACTTTAGAGTATACGTTGTAGTAGGTGTTTTTTTTTTTTTTTTATATGAATACCTCACAAGAGTCCCAACTGCTCCCAACCGTCTGGAGCCAGTGAGACTATGGCATTTCCAATTGGGGAATTTCGTGAGGCTGAAGGTATTGGGGAGGGAAGGAGAAGGGTGAGAGGAAGGTGGAAAAATACCTGGCTATTCAGATCTGGTCACCAAACACGGCTAAAAGCCATTTCAAGCAACGTTTCAATTCTGAATGGTGGTCTTTCACCAGGGCGATACGAGAGTACCTTCCAGTCTGGAACGTGCGCAAATATACTATATATTATTTTTAAATTAATTAATTGTGAACAACACAAATTAATTAAATGAAATTTACTTGCGCATGCCGGGATTTGAACCCGCGACCTTCGGATTCGTAGTCGAGAGCCTTACCCCTCGACCATGGAGGCCGTCAAGGTGTGTGTAGAAGTCAAACACAATGGGATTAATATTACCGATACGTGTTCTTCAAATACTTATAGATCACGTCGGGGTCACCACTTTAGAGTATACATAAAGTATACGTTATATTAGGTGTGTGTGGGAGTCAAACACAATGGGGAGTAATATTAACGACATGTCTGTTCATGAGGTAGTGCATTTATTGACTGAGTTGTTATTTAATTAGTATTTGGGTGTAAGACAAGATTTACGTGGGGGAAGCGGAGCGTGACGTAACCACAACACCATAAAAAAATACAGTGTGAGTATGTATATGTTAACATTGGAACTCTCTTACACGCAGTTAGTTGTGCCAAAATTAGTGCATGAGATAATAATTCCCGGTCGCCCTACTGCTCAAAACCATACTTTAAAAAGGGTTAGAATGTGTCCTAGAGGAAAAAAGAGTGTTGGCTTGATAACTTTATTGCAAAGAGCCATAATTTTATGTCAAAATCCTTTAAATGTATATATTTACATTCAATTCTACATAATTCTTTAAAAAAAATGTTCGGTAGAAAAATGTTTCAATGTAGTAAACCATCAATAAAACTATGTTTCGGACATCTTTCTATTTAATCTGTTCTAATATTTATACGGTAGACAAAATTGAGTTAGGCCAATAATTCAGCTGGGCGTCAGAAGGCTTAAGGAGAAAATCCAATTTTGTTAGAAATTCCAGAGTCATGCAAGTATTAAAAAAATTGTTGTAATATATTGAATATATATGTGATATCATGGAATAGCAATGGTAGAAATAGATATTAAGCCAAAAACCCTCTTCCGTAGATTCAAGTGGGGCTTGTCAAGGTTTCTTTCAAGCATTGCATTTTTCTATGATTTTTGGCAAGCAAGAGCTTCACTAGAGTGAAGCGTTTCCATTTCTTATTCTGAAAAAAACCTCTGGCAATGCTCCACTACGTAAATTGTAAATACTGTTTAGAATTACAAAGGAAGTAAGATTTTCAAAAACATATTAGAGTAAATTACTTGCAATTTATAAGACAATTTAAATAATAAAATTCTCCTCAAATTTAATAGGACAGCAGCAGTCTGTTCATAAAACGATAAACATAGTTAATCTGTCAAACTTCTAACTAGGCTTAATCATGGTAATAAAATTTCTGTTTTCAACCAAGCTTTAGTAATAGTTTTCAACGTTTTCAAACAACATATTTTAATCAAATTATTACGATTTTAAAAAGAATTTTAAAGGTCATAGAAGCGTACCACGTCCTCTTAATTGTAAAACCGGTTGAATTGAAGCAATAAAAACTATCGAACGTTAGGTTCTGGCATCATGAAATGTGCTCAACTTTTTGCCTAGAAAATTAAAGCTTACGCAGCTATTTTCAACGCATTTCTATTATAAGCTTTTGAAATCAAAATAGCAATTATAGAAGGCAAGTGAAACACTTACACAACTTTAATTAACAGCCAAATAATTGTTTTAGTTTATTTTCGAAATGTTGACGTATGTGATCGTAAAACAAATATTAATTCGTTCTCATTATAACTAGTGTTTGCTAAATAAAACCTGCCTAAATAATTTTTGTAAACTCTGTGAAATGCTACGTACGTATTAAGTACGCCTGTTTTCAATAATTAACCATAATTATCATACTGTTAAATCGATTCAAAACCCCACAACACGGCTGCAACCTCATAAAGTTAACGTGCTGCTTTTAACAGAAAATTCCGTGAAAATATTCTCTAACTTCTTGTAAAATATTCCAAATAATATGTTGATTTCCCATGAGAATACAAAATCATAATACTCGTACGTAAACGGAGGTACATAAACTCCGCTACTCGGGAATGTTCATAGACTTGAGCTCACAATATAGGTATTTTACAGTATTTTTATACGTTTACACAGCGCTGTTTTTTTTTTAGAGTTTTCTCCGGGATGCTTTACGATTGATTAAAAAATATTCTTGAACTATCTTCCTATCGCATGGTGAGAGGTTATGTGGAACATTCAAGATCCGCAGTAACTAGTTCAAAACTGAAGAACCGCGATGTCATCATTTCCAAAATTTTCCAATGTTCAGTTTCTCGTGAATATTTTACCCTCATATTATTATGTATTATATTACTAAGAAAAGTTGCAACATTTTATCTAAATCCTGACTATGCTAAATAAATATCTATAAGTTGCAACTTAGATCTACACACACGTTTAAAAGCAGTCGATAACACAGCAGTTGGCGAGAAACCTGAGACTAGGATTTGTACTTTACAAATGAGGACATATAGCACAAATAATCCTTTAGGTGATCAACTGTCCGAGGGATCAGCTGTCGTAGGGATCAACTGTCCAAAGGAATCAACTGTCGGGGGCCATCTGTCGGGCGATCAATTTTCATGGAACTTTCTTAAATACATCGTTCAAAGGGACATATTATGGCACTATTCAATAAATTAACTATAAATACAATAATTTCTTAATTTATTTTATTTTCTGTTTTTACCTCTGCCTATCCGGGGCAACCGCAGGTCCGGGGCTCGAGTCCCAAATGCGACTGAAATATTTTTATTTTCTGTCGTTTTTTTTCCGTTTTCATGTTTCATTTAGGTTATGTTAATATTATTTTCTACAATGATTAAATATTAAAATGAGGTTAAGTCTCAATAAAAAGAATTAATAATTAAAAATTGAGATACTTTGTAATTATTTTCTTTCTGTACGATCAATATAGGTTTGGTATCGATCGTATGTATGTTTTTTTACTAACTTTAGGACAGTATAGAAAACTTGCAACAATTAAATTTTCTCTTCAATATGTGTATAATTATTTTGTGGCGTCATTATTAATAAAATTAATAAGGAGTACTTTTTTGTTTTGAAGAGTTTTATCTACTTTGTACATTTGTTGACTGATTTTATTTATTTTCCCCCGGTTTCGACACATCCGTATCATTCACTAGAACTCCTTAAACTAGCTTCAATAAAGAAAAAAAAACTAAGTTTAACATTTCAATTTTAATACATATTGTGCGCCTTATAACTTTAAAAATAAATTTAAAAAATTAAACAAAAATTAATTTATTTAACACAATAATAGCACCCTGTAAATCACGTCTGTTAACCATGTTTCACTGTTATTTTGACTCTTTCCACGATCCCCTCCCCCTCCAAATCAACACCCCCACTGCCACTACCCTCACCTAATAATGTCTAATTATTTCTGTACTTGCTTAATTTAAGTTAGTTGTAAGAACGCTAGAGAATGACACGGATGTGTCGAAACCGTTACAAAATTAATAAAATGAATGTACGTAGTGGAAAAAACTCTTCAGAACAAAATGTTTAGAAATTGTTACATAGTTAATGCCAAATAAATACAAAAAAATAACTACTTTGTTTGCACCACTGCACTGTTTAATATAGAAATATAAACATGTTTCGGAAGCGAGCCTCCCTCTTTATTTAAGTATATTTTATTTTCTTACTTATATGTCATTGCCTTCGGGGTAAATTTCTTAGCAATAACGGTCCAATTTTTTTCAAGTTCGTGCGTGTTCCTAATAATTAATCGGAATATATTTGTATATACTTTATTTAATTCGTCTTGCTTTATTTTAAATACCGGCCCATTAAACTCACGGCAAAGCGTTCCACTTATTATTGTGGAGACCAGAAATTATGTGTTTTCAAAGTGACTTTAACTAGTTTATTCAAAGCGCTAATGAAATAATTCAGAGGCACTTTTAGCAACATTTTAGAATACATAATTAGTTTTATATTTCCTGCTTCCGAAGCTTTTTCGCGGTATTTTCTTTTGTTACTGTATTCTTTGCGAATAGCTTTTTAAAGTTTTGCTTTGTTTTGGTGTATTCGTTAAAAATGTTCTGAAATGTTCAACGCTAAGATATTTCACACCCCCAGTATTAGTTGTGTTTTTCCACCAATCGTCGATCACCAAACACCCCCAATCCCTCTTGTGTTTTTACAGTCCACCCTAGTTCTTACTTTACCCTGTGATCGTAGAAGGCACAGAATACATATATTTAGCTTTGTAAATGTTTGAAAAGACACACGAATCTATTTTGAAAGTGATTACTGCTATTAAAATGATCACAAGCCTTATTCCAATAATGGCCTATCATTTGTACAACATTACAATAATCGCTCCATCTAGAGCAGGGATTGCCGGATTACAATATTATGATCCGTAATAACTCTTGAGGTGTATTAAGTTGTCACTGTTATGTCATGATGACAGGAACGGCTACGGTAATGACATCTGCTACTAAGATATGCCAATTCTCTGCCATGAAATATGAAACCATTGCTGTTGCAAAATAGCTAACGTCCTGAAAAACACGTAACAAATTACTGTTGACAAAAAGGCTTTGTCCGTAAATACCTTACCTAATTATAAAATATTGTTGGTGAAACGGGGTTTTGGTAACTGTTTTAGAATAGCCATTAAACTTTTGGTGCCAATACATTAAAATAATCGACGAATTTCTTATTTTGTTTCATAAATGAGTATTGTTGGTACTCGTCTACGCCCGTGGTTTTTACATAATATTTGGTATATTACCACTTTTTTCTCACATTGTATATTATACTAGCTGATGTGTACCCGGCCTTGGTCGGGGTTATATAAAGTTATGATATTTTGAATTGTTGCTTGTCATTAGGGTGCCATAATTGATTTGACAGCGAAAGTAACTATCTCTAAACAAAGAAACTATTTGAAAATTTTATTTCATTCCAAACGTTTATTTTTTCAAAACATCTAAATAATAGTGTTCTTATGTAGGTACCTACTTGTGTTTTACATTTTGAAAATACTCTATCCAAAAAACCTTATTCTTTTGAATATGCAATCTGTGGCTAACCAGAGTGTTATATCGATGGGCTAACCTAAATAAAACGTGACGGTTAAATGTTTTTCATACTAATTTTAAAACGTTATGGAAACAGTTTTACATATTGGATTTCATTCAAACTACTTTCTAAACCTTTCCGGCACTAATAAGAAAAAACTGTGCTATTTTCAGCGAAACCTGTCCAGTGATTTTCGAGAACATCGAAGACAAAGAAACAAACAAACTTACATATATTTTTATATGTATACATTTTGGCAATTTAAGTGACAATCTCCAATAAAAAAAGATTACAAAATAAAAAATTACGTTTCACATGTTTCATCACTACTTTCTTAAATTTAAACACATGTTCCTCTTCTTTTATACTGGTCGGATTTCTTGGAAGATCTTCACCGCTCTATACAGTAATGAGTTTGATTTCTTTCTAAATGAAAATGTTATTATTTTTTTTCTAATTGCAGAGTGGTTATGGTTGTATTGATGTTTATTAATTTCTCGTTAAATTCAGAACATTGTAGGCCGTTATGTTGTTAAATTGTTAAATCAATTCAGTGGATAATTTAACCACCACAGTGTACAATGGAAAGAGCGTCGCGAGCTGATCTTGTTAAATCAAACCGAATATAAGTTTTGTAAGACTTATGACAATTTAATACAATGTTTAAAAAACACTAGAATTCAATAACATTTGAAAAAGAAATGAAAATGAAATGAATATTTAAGTTTTATGATTATCATTCGTGGTAAATACTATCAGTATCGCCCTAGTGAAAGACTAGCATTCATAAATGAAATGTTTCTTGGTACCATTGTGTACTGGCAGCTTTATTAAATTTAACACTTCTGTAACTACTAAATCCAACCGTCTATTAATTGAATTTCCTTCAATCGTTTTTCTAGCAGTTTCCTTCAACCTTCCTGTTTTTTGCAAACTTCTTTCTACTTCAGAAGAATACAAACTCACCTACTCTCCAGGATTCCGTCCACACGTGTGTTTCAGAGTACGTGTAAAACGATTGTAGCTACCTGCTTTTATCTGCTGAGCTGGCCACCAATATTTACTATTTCAACTGCCGTCAAACACTCGAAGCATGGCGACATTAGTGACATCTGTATTTCCTATATAGCATCATTCACTTCCTGTTGTTCGGCTAGAATTAACTATCTCTCTTGTTCCGTATTCAATTCATACTTGTTATCTCGTATTCTTATTTATAATGTTGAAATTTAAACATAAGCTTTTATAACCGTTATTAAATAAATCGACTCGTTTTAACCATTGGTGGGTCGCTTTATTAATCACGCACGCTCCTTTGATTAATCCGTTATATTGAATATAAATACACTCAACTTATAGGAATCTATCAACACATAATTCCTTAAATCGCATACTCCCAAACGATCCATGACCCAAAAGAGTTTGCCAGAGTTGTGTAAGCCTCCATCCGCTTTGCATACCATTTCGAGAAAATGGCATGACGATTAGTCAAAGCCAATCCGCTTTGTCACGGAATTCATCAAGCTTAATTTTTTTTAAAGTAAAATAACCATGCGAGCTATAATATGACCCATGGTATAATCGAAACTGGTGAGCGACAAGTATTCCAATAAATGAGTGGTTTTATAAGTGTGTGTTTTTTTTAAACATGCATTGGCAAACCACAAAGGGATTGTTTGATTTAATTTATAATTTTTTAACAGAGTGATTATTTACCATGAAAATAGATAAACAATAACTAATCATTATTAATGAAAAAAATAAAATAATAATCAAATGTATATCTAATATATATAAAAATCAATTTAAGTTTTTTTGTCCTCGATGTTCTAAAACAACTGGACCGGTTTTGCTGAAAATAGCAGTTTGTTTTATTTACTGCCGGAAATTGAATAGTCTTTAGACTTTTAGTAAAAACTCAAGAGATGTCTCATATAAATAAAAAATCGGTTATTAATCCGAGACACTATTTAGGTCGCAATTGTGTTCGTGAAGAACTTTGTAATCATCATAAAGATAGCTGCCAATAATGTGGGATTAAAAAATAGAGGATGATATTGACAAAGTCTCGATTTTGAAATATGATATCGATCAAGATGACATAAATTGAACTGGTCTCATTAGATAAGTTGGTAAAGCGATTGTCCCGGAAAGACAGAAGTCCTGGGTTCGACCCCCAGATGCGACTGATATCTTTTTATTTTCTGTTATTTTTTTCGGTTTCATGTTTCATTTAGGTTATAGGTTATGTTAATATGATCTTCTTCGATGATTAAATATTACAATGAAGTTTTTAAAGTTCAATAAAATAATTAAAAATTAAAAATAAATCACTCAATCTTATTAACTTACAGAGTAGCCTGTTATATTACAATATACCGTTTTACCTGTTTACCCATATTCAGCAGAATAATAGCTTGCGCTGATCGTATGAATCTTCACGAAATAATGGCGAACGTTTCAGTAAAATTATCCGAGACAAATGGCCAGCCATAGTTAATGTTTGCAGTCAGGCAGCACTATGCGCTTTCCAGGGTTTAATATTAATGGCCGAAGAGGGGAATAAGCTAGAAAAAGTGAAGATATGTGAATTCTGCGAGGTGTGGCGCTGAAACCTATCTGCCTACTGTCCGAGAACACAGAGTTTTTCATCTGGCATTGATTTACACATGTCACACATCTATGTTTATTTTCATGGAAATTTTAACATGCAGCTATTACAGATGTAAAATTATGTCGCAAAAATATATGTTGACTCCGAACAATCCAATTTAATTAATTATCTATTCTTAAAAAGCATTTACTTTGTGGCTTTCCATAATAATAATATAAGAACATAAATTTGTACAATTTTTATAATTATCTATTATTTTTACTGAGATTTAAAAACCCCATTTTAATATTTAATCATTGTAGAAAATGATATTAACATAACCTAAATGAAACATGAAAACGAAAAAAAACGACAGAAAATAAAAAGATTTCTGTCGCATCTGGGACTCGAACCCAGGACCTCTGCCTATCCGGGGCAACCGCTTGTGTTCGTTAAAAACTTTGTAATCATTATAAAGATAGTTGCCTATTGCCATTAAAAATGGAGAATAATATTAACAAATCTTGAATTTGAGTTATGATATCGATTTGAGATATGATATCGATGAAGATGACACAAATTGAACTAGTCTCGTTAGATAAGTGGGTTAAGCGGTTGACCCTGATAGGCAGAGGTCCTGGGTTCGAGTGCCGAATGCGACTGAAATCTTTTTATTTTCTGTCGTTTATTTTCGTTTTCATGTTTCATTTAGGTTATGTTAATATCACAATGATTACATCAATGATTACATCAATTTGCTTAAATCACATCAATTTATATTGTTATTTTTTTGTTTTCAAATTAGACATACAACTATGAGTTATCATTTCAACTCATTATAGGACTATTAATTATAACTGTATAATAATGGGTTTAAAGGCAAATGTGTACATGAAAATATAAAAAAAACAAAAAAATATATGTAAACAACGGTAAAATAACATGAATACATGTTAAGAATTACAGAAGAATTTGAATGAGACGGGCCATGAATATGAAGTTGAATTATAGAGTTGTATGTCAGTCCATCCTCTCCTCCCACCCACCTTAAAAACTGCATATTGCTTAGTTAGTCCAATATTCACCGTTTGTTACTTTGTGTACAGTGCATCCACTTTTTATTTATACTTTGTTTAAATCTTCATGCGGTCCAACCTCTCGTGCTGCGGTTTTCCGCGTAATGAGTATGCAGTTCTTCGTCGTTAAAGACCCTTCGAATCACTCCAGTGGCTCACTGGCCCCGTGGCAGTAGCCCGGGGTGGTGGCTGTAGTTAAAAACATTCCACATGAATAGCTACTTGAAATAGACCAACAATAGCCTACTTTCTCAAACTATCGATTATTTTTAACTCCGTGAAATATTGCGGAAGCACCTCTGCAGGAAGTGACTGAAAAGATAAGATTACATCAAAAGCTTAATTCCATTTAATTATAAAAAAATAATTAGTTACTTCTATACCACCACCTTATCTTCTTCCCCTTATCCTATTCGGGTCGGGGACCATCGCCTCAACAAAGCACCACCAGGCGTCCCTATCCTGCACTACTTTGGTAACCTTCGTCCATTCTCTCCTCGAACAGGCTCTGGAGTTGCATATTCCTAAGTTTACCTGGGGTAGTTTGCATTTTTATTTTATAATAGATGTATTTGGAAAGTAGAAAATAAAGTTAATAATTAGTGTGGTTTAATCACATCATGGGCGTTTTATATAAATTTTCGCACGAGGAAGACTTTTCTATCAGTATTTGTTTTATTGCTATCTATGAAACTATAAAGCCCAACTCATACTGTTTGAAGCACTAAAACTTCTCAAACGGTATGAAGTTTGCACAATTTTTTCTAGTACTTTTTAGCTTAAAAAGCAGTTTTGAAGTATCCAGTATTACGTTAAAAAATGGAGAAGTCATAGTCCTTGTTCCATATTATGTTTTAAACTGTTTCTACTAAATAGTTTTTATAATTTTACAAAAATGTTAGTACCTGCGTCAAAAGCAATTCAATTGTAACTTGACATAACCTTGTCAAATTTTTACCTCACATTATTTTTAATCCTTCTGGTCTGGGTATTATTTTTTTCTGATTTAGCCAATCAGTTAACGTTCATAAATCACCGTTTTAATTACAGTTTAGAGGACGATATCCTTCGACGTATTAATAAAGACATAAAACCAATTTTATTACGTTTAATTTCATGTATACTAGCGATCGATGAATACACCTATTTCCTAACTTAAATTCTAATTACTCTAATTACAGAGTGTCCATTCATTCCAAACATACATCTTTGATATTTCTAAACGAAAGCACGTCTCATCTCTTCAGTGTTCAAGACAGTTTGGCGCGATTAAAAACTTTTCGTCGTAAAATAAATGTCTGAATTACCTTTTTACGAGAAGGTGGGCACTAAAATTATCACACTTGGAAGAAGTTGAGGTTTTAGTGTCTGACTTTTATTCTGCGGAAACAATTTTTTTTCTGTTTTATCACTTAATTCTATTTATATTGTAACCTTCCGTCCTTATTTTTACTTTGGCGCTAATCTTAAAAGTATTTTTTTTCCGTTTCCCAGATACTTAAAGATTTTTTTTCGAGTTTGGCTTGATGTTGATAAACATAATAAGACCTTCATTATCTTAAAATGTTTCCGTTTTTAATATGTTTTTAAGTTTTTAATGCTTTTACGAATTACCGTTAACTAACAATCAACAAATTTTTAAACTTTTTATTTAAGCATAATATTAGATTAGATTGTTATGAATTGTGGAGGGAAATGTGTTTATAATACAGTTTCATGAAAACGAACACGTCAAAACACAAGTTTTACAATGCGTTTTGGGGAAATTGTGTAATTAATTGAACATTAAAAATAAAATAAATAAACATTTTTTGAACATGTACCTCTGGTCGGGAGCCCCAAAATATCTGAAAAAAATCGTTGATTCTGTGCAGAAACGGGGGGTTCGTTTGATAGAATCCGCTTGTTTTAATAAACGAATTGCAATCTTTGGAGTACAGACGTCAAGTGGGAATGCTGCCCTTGTTCTACCGGCATTTTAATGGAAGATGCTCTGAGGAACTAGCGTTATTGATTCCATCGGCACCGGTGCACATCGGGAAACATGCCAAACGCGCGCCCTACATCTGTATACGGTTGAAATTTGTCACATGAGAACGGGTCGCTTCTACGACTCGTTCTTATGTTCAACAGCTCGGCTGTGGAGTGATCTGCAAGCTTCTGTGTTTCTTCTCTTCCACATAAAAGTCACAACACCCAGGTTCATTCCACCCTATCCTCTAAACGACCCTCTACACACAATTCCCAAAGACGACGTAGGCCTTAAGGGAAATTATTTCCCTCAGGGCCTGCTGTGCGGAGTTGCTGTAAAAAATAAATACTTATCTTTACTGGACAAATATGTATTAAGTTTTCAATCTTTTGCCTCAGGGACAAATCACCTTTTTTAAAAATAATTGTTGGTAACCTTACACATCAGAGATACCGGCAATTATTATCATGTGCGTTAAATGTTATGTCTAATTGTCTTTCGACTCCCAGGCACAGACAAGCCAAAAAAATAGATTATTTGTTGCGGAAAGAATTTAGACATTTGAAAAAGTTTGATACTTTTCAACGAAGTAACACCGGACACGTCCACTACACTCTAGTATTTTACGGTGGCCACAAATTATGGTTGTCATTCTGTCTTTAAAATGAATAAATATTGTGGCCTGTATTTCTGTTTAGTAATTTTTAAACTATGAAACTCGCTTATGCATGTAAACATGCGTAGTGGCGGTTTTTTTCTAATGTGCAGTTGTGCAGTGAAACTCTCAAAGAAAAACTATGGCGAACAAGACTCACTTGGATTATAATATTATTACAGTTTGGGCATACCGCTACTCCAAAATATTTGCCGTTCTACGTTCCCTTGGTGCGAATGCGGGATCGCACTGAAGGAGCTAAAAAACCAATGGGATATTTCGTACACAACATAAATACGGGCTCGAACGGTGCGGGAATATGCGCCCAAGCCAAAATTCGGTATTTCGGTGCATCGCGATTAATAAAATGCACTTTTCTTCTTTTATGTATATTTTTTTTCTATTTTATTGTGTGAATTCCGTTAATATTGGTTTAGTATTTGAAATTTAATTTTGAAACAGTTAATTCACAGTGAAAGTCCGTTTAAATATGACTATATTAATAATAAAATCCTTAATGAAGATTTTTATTAAAAAAAGTTATATTAGAAGTTTTTTTTTAAAAATATGAAATAAATAATTCTTTTCAATGTTTTCCGCATTTTTGTTAATTTTATTGCAAAATAAATCCTGTTAATTCTTGTATTACCTAATATTTGTAGCTATCCTAAAATAATATTATTTTTTTCATATCTAATACCCACCTCTCAACCCTAAATTTTGAAATGAAGTGACTCTATAAATATAATATTAGATGATGAAGAAAAGCTGTTCAAATAAAGCCTAAATTCTTTCCTTTTATAAATCGCTTTAATACCTAACTCCCAATGATTTAGACTGCAAACCGCCACTGTCCATGCGCGTCTTTATACAACAATTCCTGTAAATATTAAGTGAACTTTTTTTTGCTTCCGCATTTTAAAGCTCCACGTGTAAACCCGCCCTCTACACCGTTTCCAGTCTAATCACGCGAACTCTTCCAAGAAAATATTATCAGGGTGCATACAAGGTGCGATGTTCTCCCGCCCTTCTCCGCCCGCCGCCGGTCTGCACGCCGCCCTGGTACCGCTTGAGCGGAGGGCCTAACGAATATTGATGGACATATTTAAGGTGATTGAGTGGAAAAACACTCCTGGAATAATTTGAAATTATTACAGGTATTCGTCATGTCCCTACTCGCTGCAAATCGTGCTTTTGTTTTGATTGAAAAAAATGTTGATTTTATGAATGTAGAGATGAAACTAGACGATACTACAATAACGTAATAATCTATTCACAAAAAATTACAGAGAGACTATTCATAGCCAACAATTTGAAGAACGTCCTTAGTAATAACCACCGTTCGATATCAAATTACTGATTCTAGTAAATTTACCTTCTGTATTTACATTCATTTAAAGCATTATTAGTTCCTTCAATCACGAATATCACAACGACTTTATCAAATGAATATTTAAGTAGCAGGTTCTCTATAAATTTTAATTTTTTTTCTTGTTCGATTATGAATATTCTTATAAATAAAGTAAAATGCTGTTTTTTGTAACATTTTCTTATTCAATTGATTAGATGAGGCTTCCCTCAGCTTGTTCATGGTAGGTTCTATGTCCCAGGGTGGGAGTTGGTCTCTTAAGTGCTCTTTATCGACTCTTGGAAATTATACAGTGATTTCTTTATTTTCCGATTTAGAAAAAACTTTCATTTTTTTTATTTTATCTGAATACCGCAAGAGTTCCGTCTGCTCCCGACGCGATTTTCAAAGTCAGTAAGAAAATGGGGAGAAGTAAGCTATTTGGTCACCAAACATGGCTGAAGCCACTTCAAGCCACGGTTCGATTCTGATTTTCTTGCTGCATTTATTTATACGTACTAAAATTTAAATTAAAAAAAATAAATACATTTTTAAAGTATTAAAAAATTAAATTATGGCTCCTGAAATAACTATTTTGAATACATTACATTATTATTATTTAAAGGTGATATAACCATAAAATGATGTATGTATGATTTTATTGCCATTTTCTTTCTGGGAACATCAGACGTTCCCGTGAAATGAATTATCAATTGAATGTGAATGCAATTCAATTGATATCAATTGAATTGCATTCACGTTATTGAAATAAATTTTCATTCCCGGGACGCTCGCGATTCTGGGAATCGGGTGCACCTCCATTTTTATCTCAAATTCAATTTGACGTATTGCATCGTTTCTAAAGTGATGAAATATTTTTAGTTGATATAAAAATATAGCTTCGGTTGCATTGCGTCGAGCTTTGTTAGATTACACGTCGGTATTATATAGGCGCAATTGGACCAGTCGTATTTGTCAAACTGTTTTAACCAGTCGATAATGTTCCATTACATCGCATGGAAGTCAAAAAAAATACTAGCTGAAGTACGTTATTCGGGGTTACGAATGAATTGGAGTAAAATTTTGAGGTTGTGAAGTGTTACCTACCCCTACCCCTACAGCTACCCCTACACCTACAGCTACCTTTACCGCTTGTATAACTATGTTTATAACATTTTGCTGCCTCCGCTGATCTCGGAGGTCAAGTTGAAGTTTACAACTTTGTTACTCTTAAAAAACTACGTTTTATTGTCTTTAATTCGACCCTCTAACCCATTCTAGTGCTGATATAATGCGTAAAGGTGAACCATTCAAACATAAAAGACTCAACATTTATACAGTAATAACCGCTCTACGATGCTGAATTATATTGGACGGGATTCGAACCCACAACCGCCCGACTGGAAGTAAAATGTGAAGACTACTTGTTTGTGAAGGTCATGTCGGTTTAAGCGACTCTCGTATCTATTTTTTTATGTTCTTGAACACTTGATTTATTTTTTTAAGGGCTGTTAAAACACAGTTAAAGCGTTACCAACAGCAAAGATATACTTTATGGGTTCACATAAAAAATAGCAAAGGTTTTATAATAAATTGTTTATTATTTTTAAAGGTCTATTACTTCAACTACTTCAGGCACCATTTGGCTTAGGGTCGAAGTCGCATTGCGTATGTACCCGTAATTTAGTAAATGTGTTGCAGAAACAAACTTTCAGGTGGTCGTTTTAGACCACTATCTATCAGAAACAAATCCCTCATATCAAAATTTTTCAACACTCATACCTGGTGGCAGAGATTCACCCCATAATTCATGCAAGATGCCGACTGGAAATCCTTTCGCAGGTAGGGTGGGCTGCTTCAAGAAGAGGTACCTAGGTATTTCCAATGGCAATAGGAATCGGATTGTGTGGGGGGAGGTGGGTAGTCGACAATTATGCATTTTAGATGCCAAAACATGTGTTATTTTTTTACCTTCGTACTTGTATTGGAAAACTATGAAAATAATAACTTTCATTATAATTTGATCATACGGCCTCTACACTTATATACTCCATACAAATGTTTCTACTGCGTGCACCTTATTTATAAAGTCTTGATAAAACCACATCGCGTTACTGTACCAATATCGCAATGCATGTCCCTGTAGATTTTTCTAAGAAATTACAGGAAAATCATTTTAAATATTCTTGCTTGTGTAGTGGTTCAAATTATTTCGAAATGGTTTGTAACACCCGCCCACAGTCACCCCTTACCCCGCAGAAGTCCTATGCAGTAAGTTTATATGCGGGGATCGATATGGAAATAAGTGTCGGGAAAAGCTAGATTACGCCATATTTGATAACCATCAGATCCGCAGAGCCAGGTAAGTTCCCAACATTAAAATTAATGATAAATGGTAAAAAAAAAAGATAAGCAAGTATTGGGAATAACAAAGAGAATATCAAAAGTTCTCGCTTTCGAAGCATAAAATTATGCATTGTATCTCACACGAGTATACTTGTTAGAAACGTATTGGGTTTACCTCTTTCAACTACACTAGTAGATACCTATTGCAGTCCTGTAATTGGTTTGTATTGCGAAGTCAACCGCGACTGACTGTTTTTTAGGGAGGTACGCACCCGATTTGATTATACGGTGTTTTTTGGCAAGCCAGCGGAACCGCGGCTATCTCGGTTAGTACGAATTCACACTCGCTTAGCCAAAATGAGCCTTGTGATGTTTGAAAGTCGACGGGCGATTCGGTTGACTTTCAGGAGACACGACCGGCGGAATCGAAGAATTTTTGAGCAAACGTAGACCTTCGGGTGTTTTGAATGGAATGGGAGCTTGGGTCGTTTTCGGAATGCCCGACGAAGTCCGAAAAATCTGACCCTTAGAGTATTACTATACGTTATTATATTATGTACTCATTCGTAAATAGATATATGAAGAAATATGTATCGAATTACGTAACGAAATAAGGACGAGTCTGATTTATCCGGTTTAAAAAATACTTTTCGGCTTGAAGAAATATTTTACAGGAATTTTTATGAATTATGAAAATCTTTTAATTTCAAATTTTTTGGAGGAAATGTATATTAATAATACAATTGTCTTTTTAAAAATGTCCATTTTAACATTACTTCCACTGATTTCAAACATTCCACGATCGTGGAATCCTATTTCAGACTCGTATTCCTGTATTTTAAACAATGCGTATTCAGAATTAATCTGGATTCTTGAGATCTTATGATTGAAGTAAAGAAAATTCCTATACAGCCAGTGCATTTAACGTTGTCTTTTGTTTCAATCACTAAACAGTTAAGGCTCTGGCACATACAACGTGATCTGTCACGGCCGGGAACGATCGCGCGATCGCGCGGTCGTCACATATAAGAATGTCATACAAAATGTAGTGAGCTTTTTGAGCGACCCAGTGTCATGGCTACTACCTAGCGGGCAAATCTCTATATATATTTTTTTACGGTTTTTGTTCAAAATGAGTTGTTCGGATGAAGAGCAACTCCTTTTTCTATTAGCTCTACAAAGTAATTAAAAAAAAAACGATGTAGGATGCGTGACATTAATACTTGGGAGTTCAATTTGGAAGGCGGGTAAAGATATCACCGATCCGAAAACCATTTACTGAATAACCAATACCTCTCCCATAGGTCGCCCTAAGTGGTTCACTACGTTTGGTGACTTAGCAGGGGCGCCGGGTCCATGGGGGTGTGGTTTGTCCAGGTCTTAGTTGCGAATGCCTCCACCCAACTACGTGGCGTGAAGGATAGAGAGAGGCCTCTCTAACCGGACTCCCTCGACTCATCGTCTTGCACTGTAGTGGGAGGGATGGTTTCATACGTCCATCACTCTTGGATACACTGCCCCCAGATTCCTACCCACACCTCATACCATTTTCTTTCCCAGAACTTCCTCTTCTTCCTTCCCCTAAAAAAATCGTCCACACAGCATCCCCAAAGATAGCATAGGAACTGAGAATTTTTTCCCTTCTGGACCTCCTGTTTGGGGTTACTGAATAAAATAAAAGAAAATACGAAAGGTTGAATATTTAGGGAGTGCCACCGCTTCTGTATTGAGTTTTAATTTCATGAAGATAAATTTAGATATGGGAAGTGTCGTACAAATAAACATTCTCTCTCATTTTTCGGAAAATAACTCTATTTCTTCAGCCATTGCTCATTGCACAGATCGCGTTTTCGATTTTGTGAGTTTGTACAACAGTATCGCTACCCGTTACGATCACGACTGGGTCGCTGCGACAGATCGCTCTGTGTATAACGGGGATGATCTAATCTTGTTTAATACAATTAGATCGCATTCTGTGTGCTTGAGCCTTTTTAGTCCCTAGAAGTGACATTTACCGATTTTAAGGGAAACTAATGTCACCAATTTACATAAGACACATCTATGCCGAATCAAGTGACTCACGATACCGTCGACTGGCTGAGCATCTCACTTTAACCTATATCAACTCTCCTCCACCATATGAAAAACACGAAGAAAAATACCCTTTGACACACAATGAAATTGATTACCTGTTCAAAAAATGATTTCGATACTTTAAACGTTTGACCAATTTCACCGGAAGAAAGGAAAAATTAAGCTTACTACGTTATGTCACGCCATCAGGTTGATACTAAGTACCTACGCCACATGTAGTTAAGGTTGATCGCATGCCGCATCATTTGACGCGAGCCCTTGAACACGTAATAAGTCTAACAATAAATGTCTCTTAATGTAAACCGTATTTTGAACATAAACCTCTGACATATTAACTTCAGGCCCACGCCACGGGAACGCGCACACCGCACTTCTATCAACTTATATCTTCAGTGGTTTCAATGGATAGCTAATCACTACCTACCCCTGAAGAAAAATAATTAGATTGTCTTTGAATCCGAGTCGTAATTCCATAAGAAAATCACAAATTACCCCAACATCAACGTCCCCTTCCAAAAAGCTTGAATTCCCCGCCAAAGAATTGCTTAATTGAAATTCCATTCATTTATTTAGCACATTCTAAGTCTCTGTCGTGTAATATATTAGTCACTTGAAGGGACGGGGCGAAACATCGGGCGATTCTTTTTGTTATTTAAACTCGTCTTCTGGGAATTGTTTCTTTTGTAGGAGTTCAAAGTAACAAAACAAAAGGCACTCATTTGTAGAAGTTGTCCTAAAATAAATATTCCCAAACTCTTATTTATCTTGTGAATGGATCAATTGAGAGTCTTTACCACACTTACCTGGAAACTTACTAATAGATACTAGACTGAATTTCAAGGACATTTCTTAACAATGTTTTTATTGTCGAAACGTGAAAAAACATAATTGATTGAATGATAAAGAATTAATTGACAGATTTTGACTTATCGGTGGCTGAGCAGGCATTCGCGGCTGGGTCCCACCTAGGCGTCGTGAGTTCAATTCCTCGGCTGTCCTCCATCATGACAAAAGCAACATATTCAGCTTTCTGTGATGGTAGTAGGATATTTACCAATATTTTCAGGTTATTCGTAACCAAGGAATATTTGTCTTTCTTTTAAAGAAAAAACTTCATTTTTTAATCTGGGAATACCGCTCAAGGGTCCCAACTGCTCCCTGCTAACCGAAGATAGTGAGACTATGTTATGAGGCTAAAGGGTGTAGGGGGGAAGACATGGAGAAGAAAAAGATGGGAAAGTACCTGGCTGTTCAGATCTGGTCACGAAATATGCCAAAAGCCATTTTTAACAGTGTTTCGATTCTGAATGGTGGTCTTTTGTTAGGGCGATATTGAGAGTATCAACCACTATTATTTTATGAAAAAAAAAATTAAAGCCAGAAATTTTTAGACATGCGAGAAGTGTTTGATTCGATAATTTAATCAATTTCACGTGTGGAAGTGTCGAAATAGGTTTTTTGAATAGGAATTGTTAAGGGGTTGATGGGAATTGTTATTAATTTTCCTGAAAATTCGATTTATGACACTCTGTCTTTCCTCCCTCCTAAAACATGGTTCTCTTCAGGATCCAAGTTGACTCCTTCCTACCTCTAACAGACCCCCCACACAACATGCCCAAAGATGTCATAGGCCTTGAAGGAAATAATTTCCTCCAAGACCTACTGTAAAAAAAATCGTTCCTTTCTTAATCGTACTCATTACACCCATATCAGCCTTGCATTCGTTGCTAATCTCGACATTTTTCACACGATCATACATAGTTTTACGACACGTATGCCTCAAGGATCTTATTTCTACAGCATTCAGTCTACTTTCATTCGTCCTCTGGCAGTTCCATGCCTCACTGCCATACATTATGGTCGGTATAAGCATTCCATCGTGGACTTATAGATTCACTTCTTTGGATAATTTTTATTAGCGCCAACTGCGTTCAGTTCTCCATTTATAGTGTTAACTGCATTCACCCTTCTTTAAATATTTCTATCAGCCTCACAACGAAAGTTAATTAAATACAAATCTGCCCACAATTTCTTGATATCACCTATTTGTGGGCTTTTATTTCATACTGTTTATTCAAATATTAAACATAAAAAAGCAAAAAATAAATAAATACAAAACGCGATGAAGAGTAAATAATTCTTTCGATGGGTGCTTCAGCTAGTGCAACCATTCTCTGGAATGCAAACCGCATTAGGGAAAATTGTTGAACATACATCTTAAAGGAAAAAATGTTTGGCACATATTCGAGTGGTGTTTTATGTACACTAAATCTACCCTACGGATAAAAACATCAATAGTGAAAAGAGCAAATATCGTTTTACGATAAGAAGGAGCTGTCTTCTTGTTTACTGTCTGATCATGAAATTTTACACAGTTTTTTTGTGTCTGGAATTTATGGGTTCGCTACTATATTTATTTTGTAAGTTCATTTTCCTCAAGAGTTGTATGTTTTAAAATATCAATTTACCATCCAAAAATGTGGCAAAACACTGTCTTGTTTGATCTATTTTATTTCATTTATTGAGAAAACTTTGAAGCTTGTAAACTTCATTGTAATATTAAATCATTCAATAAGATAATATTAACAAGTCTCAAATGAAATATGACACAGAAAATAAATAAAAATAAAATGTATCTGTCGTACTGGGACAACACTCCCACTGAGCTAAAGAGACCTATTTATTTTGCGTCATTTTAATCGATATCATATTTCAGTTTAAGAATTACATACTAATATTACAAATAGTTAGGTATCATCAGCTCAGTGGTTAGAGTATTGTCTCGGTAAGACAGAGGTCGTGGATTCGATTCCCATATGCGACCGATGCCTCCATTTATTTTCGGTGTCATTTCATTTGAGACTTGTTAGCATTTTATTCGGTGTTTAAATATTTTATTTTATTTGTTCAGAAGGGTAGAAACTCTTTGAAAATAATTCCAAAACAGAAAAGCAAAGAAATCAAAATAGAATAGAATATTCTTAAAATAAAAATCATTGTGACGACACGTTGTAAATTCACACAGCACACAAATTATATCAAATATAAAAAGCTCACAGTATTTCATTATTTTTTTAATGTTTTGAAACGATAAATTATTGATAGACTTTCAATCGTGTTTGTAAGAATGTTATTAAAATCATTGTTGTGTTGTACAGAATAAACACAAAAACCAGTGAATAGGTTAATATTTACCTATCAGATTGATGTTTAGATTTAATTTGACAATTCCGTAGTTTGTAGCTGAGTTTAACCAAGTACATAAATATATCACGTGGTTACGTTCTCACGTTACAAATATAATGGGAATATTATATTAACACGTTATAAAATAATGTTTGCAAGCTTCCATTGATCGACCTTTGTTGCAATACATACAATAATTTAATTTTTTTATACTAAACATATTTAAATAACTATTAAAACATATTTTTTATCTTGAGTAATTTTATAACAATATTGCCTATTTCAATCCAATGTCTCGAATTTGTAGATTGTACAACAATGATGATAGAATGTGACAATACAGAAAACTTTATAAATAACCTTGCATATTTTAAAAAGCAAATTAACAATCTTCAATCATGTCAAGGGAAAGAGCTGTATTATTAGAAATACTGTAACTTACCTTACGTTTTTTTTTTCTTTTCTTTCTATATCTTATGAACAATCCCTCATCAGGATACACGGTATACTCGTTACTAGTACTTTATCTTATTTATATATTAAACAGTGGTGTACAAAAAGTTTTTTTAATTTTTTTAAATTTAATGTAAACCAAATTTAATAATGTAATTATTAAGTTTTGTAAGTATTTTTAATTTTTATTATTGTGACAGCTGTTTCGGCGTTCAATGCCATTTTCAAACTGCGGTTAGTCCAAATTGTGAGGATTTATTTATATGTTTTTATTTACTCCTATTCCATTCTTCATTGGACAGGTTTTTAAAAACAATTATTTACTATAAAATTCCCTATTCTCTAGGAAAAAAAAACCTCAGAGAAAATAGAGAATTTTGATTATTTTCTAACTAAATCGGTTTTACCGGATAATAAATCATTATTTTTATTAATCCGTATTTACCAAAATTTCATGTTTATTTTACCTTGTGGTGTTATAAGAAGATTAATAATATGCTTTATCTTTAAATTTTTTTTCGACTCTTTCTCTATCTTGTATTATGCTTTATTTTAAATTTCAAATATTTATTTTTATTACGTAGAGACCAAGCGATAACTAAACAAAAACTATGCATTCTGTTAACATTTAAAACTGTATTTTTTTACGCTAACTCCACACAGGAGAACCTGAGGGAAATAATTTCCCTCAAGGCCTATATCATCTTTGGAGATGCTGTGTGGAGGGTCTTTTGGAGGATAGAAAGGAGTGAACTCGGGTCTTGAAGAGACCCATGTTGTAGGATGGAGGAAACACAGAGGCCAGCAGATCATTCCACAGCCGAGCTGTTTAACATAGAAACGTGTCGTAAAGGTGACAAATGTCGACTGTGTGCAAATGTTGGGCACGCATTTGGCGTGTTTCCCGAATATCCGCCGGTGCCAAAGGGATCAATGACGCTAATTCCTCAGAACATCTTTCATTAAAATACCGGTAAAACAAGGAAAGCATTCCCACCTGACGCCTGTGCTCCAAAGATTGCATTCCGTTTGTTAAGATCGGCGAATCCAACAAACAGACCGCCCGTTTTTGTACGAGTCAAGAGTTTTTTTTGAGATATTTTGGGACTCCCGACCAAAGATGGCTGCTAAATTCTACAGTGGGGCGCGATTTGTACAGGGTCAGAAATTGTGTACTATTAAAGTATCTAATATTACTATCACTTACAGTCTTCCCAGTGCTAATTTTATAAATATGATCATGTTAATGCTCTGTAAATGTTTCAAAATAATAAAAATAAAATATATGTCTTAGAAAAGTATACAGAAAATAAAAGAGAGGTTATAATTAAAAATGCGTTTATCCCAGAATGTTATTTTTCACAGATTTTCAACATTTCTGCAATCATTATGTTAATTACTTAAATCCATTCATTAAACAGAATACAATTAAAT
Source organism: Halesus radiatus (assembly GCA_022606495.2). Taxonomy (NCBI): domain Eukaryota; kingdom Metazoa; phylum Arthropoda; class Insecta; order Trichoptera; family Limnephilidae; genus Halesus; species Halesus radiatus. The sequence continues at coordinate 32,884 of JAHDVE020003301.1, forward strand.
TTCGTGAAAAATGCGAATAAGGTTTGCTGTACATATAACTTAGTTCGATGAACGTGACAAGACAATGTAAGTAGAAAAATAAGAAGAAATTGCTTTTTCTTGTGATAATTAATGTCGCACTTGGAGAATCCAATTCCGGGATACAGGCCCAATTTACTGTCCTTATGAATCCCGGGATTAGGAGGTTCAATCCCAAACATTACCAAGTTAATTTTGTTTTACAAAAGGAGGCGTTAAAAAAATATATATATTACAATTTTTTTCAACCATTTCAAAATAATAATCTTTAAAACGAAAAAAAGATTTTCATTGTTTAATAGTAGTAGTAACTACCCGGGTCCATGCGAGGTTCAATCCTATTTTTAAAAGTACTTTATTTTATTTATTAATATGGATCAGACAAGATTCTGCTTTTTTTAATTTTAGTTTAATTTGTATTTCACATTTCCGAATATCAAAATGTTATTTTACTTGTGAGCTGACAACAGTTGCGTTGATTTTAAAATTCCTTGCAGAAAAGCTGTGCATAATTAATGACGGCAGAGCTCATCATTTTTACTTCATAAGTAACAACAATTTACCTTAGGGGTGAGAGGGACGTCGGAGAGGAGCTATTTATTAATTCGGAATAATGATAATGTCTATTCGCAATACGATAAGCATAATGTTTTTAAAGAGAAAAATGCATGGATATACATTTTTTAAATTTATATAAGCTTAGAATTTATCGAAATCAAATAAGAAGTTTAACCTTTTCTGACATTCCTACGTTTGTTTAAAAAAAAAATTTGGAAAAGTGGAGAAAAATAATTGCAATCGTTTTCGGGTAGTTTTTTTTAAACATGTTTAATCAAAGTTTTGTAATCTGCATTTAAAATATAGTAAAGTTAGTGTTAATGAAAAAAAAACGAAACTACACCCTTTTTAAACTTTTATTAAATTTCTTCTCGGCATTTTAAATAAAAGCCTAACAAAATATTTCCATATTGACGGTCAGAAAAGCGTCATATTTCTGATTTGATTTTAATGTTAAGTCTATGTAAATTTAAAAAATATTTTTTTTTTATAAAAACATTATGTTTATCATACTGTTCAATAATATAGTGATTATTTCGAAACAATAAATCATCCCTTTCAGACGTTCTTCTCCCCCTTAAATAATTTCGCTATCGTAATTTTTCCACCTTGCCAGCTGTAGCTCGGTACAACTCTTCAGAACTGCACTCCAAAAATTGGGAAAACCTTAAATACCATAGGTGCATTAAACTGTGACGTTACAATGCAATTTTGAATGAAGATTTATTATCCAGACGCTCTGGTGATGATAAATAGCACAACAACGCAAACGACTTAACTCAGTTAATTTTTCTCGTTGAACATTTTTCATTGGTTTATTTTTTCCCAGTGTCCCAGTTTATAGTGTCTGTCGCCGTCCTTGTTAGGAAAGGTTCCATAAAAGGTTTGCAGACAAAGACATATTTATTACTAAGGAGAAAGGAGCAGTCGGAACGGAAGTGGCAGATGCAGATGAATGGATCGGTTCATATACCGAACACTCGTTACTGCAAAATAAATTATGTGTCGTACGCGAGTTAGAAATTTCAAAAATACAGAGAACACGAGCAAAATTACTTAGTTCATTTCAAATGTTTTTTTAGTAGTCTTTGGTATGTTTAGTCACGAGATATAAATAGCCAGTCACTTCCAAGCCTTCTATATTTCGTCTGCTTACCCTCTCCACTACCTTCAGCTTCATAATATACTCAAAATATGAATGCCATAATCCCACCGTCTCCGGGTAATTTAGACTCGTCTATTGAATAAAATTTTAAAATCAAACAACAGATATCATATTTTAAAGGTAGTGTATAGGGAACGAATAGTATGTAGATGGGTATGTGCATTATTTGCCAAAAATGTAAAAAAAGGTGGATGAAAAGTGCAAACACATATTTTTTCACACTTTTGTGTCAGTGAATATTTAAATTATTTCTAAGAAAATAACATCATGTATTGCGCAAATTCATGTGCAAACAAAGTACCAAAAAATGCTTATCCTGGTGAACATTTTCATTCAATTCATGGCCGGCAACTAAAGCGCTCATAATTGTATTGTTTACTTTATACGTTATTATTGATTGCCTTAATACTAATTGTACATAAAGATTGGCGTAAGTCATAGGTCATCATATAATCTGTAGATGGCATCTGCTTTTCTTTCCCAACCAAGGGAGCCATCCGATGATAATGTGGTTCCAACGGTCATCTGTTAGTTAGTTATCCCACATGTTCAGCATTGTAACACTTGCGGTTGGAGATTATCGTGATAATGTCAGTCACCTCTAGACCTTCTATCTGTCAGGCAGATAAATACCTAGAATAACAAATCATTAAAATTTTAAATAAAGATAAAAGATTTGGAATAATCATATAATAATAGAAAAACCTAAACTGAAAAGAAGAAAATAACATAACCCTTAATAAAATGAGAAGATTAATTTACATGTTATTAAGTATCCGAAACGTTCTCTCATTGTAAAATTTAACAACTGTCTACCACGCTATAGTGCAATCAAATCTTCAATACGCTGTAATCAGCTGGGTAGATGCATACAAAACTAATGAAACTCCTTTTTGAAATTGTGCAACGTCTAATTATAAAAAAAAATATATTTTAAAAACCAAAGGATTATCCAACATACTCTGTTTTTGAAGTATTAAAATTTATTGATCTAATCCGAAAAACAAAATAATTTAAAAAAAATAAAATAAAAACAAAATCACAGTTTCTTAACCGGAAGTCATACACGTCAAAACACAGAACGTAACATTTCATTAGCACAACATTAATGCACATATCTCGGAGAAAAATACTTCAACAACCTACCGGAAAGAGAACAATTGAAGACGATAAATGCCTAGTAAAGTCATACAATTTAGAAAAACAAAAATGATAAAATTATCATCTAAATATGTAAATATGTATATTTTTATAAGATCACATTTCCACAAAATTAATTATAGATTCAAAATATAGTAATCCTCATGATGCTCATTCTCCCATTCAACACAAGGGTCTGCTTCTCGACCCCTTGGAATAACAAGGTTCCATGTAACACGGGAATGTTATGCGATAATGAGCCTTAAAGTTGCTCTCCTTAGAGCACATTATCGCAGGAAACGCCGTGTCAGATGGAACCTTGTTATTCCAAGGGCTCTTTCTGTAGAAGAGAAACATAAATATGTATATAACAAAACATTTGAAAATAATTATTTTTAAGAAACATTATGCCCATTAATGGATTTTTTTTATTTTATTTAAAAATTAAGCTTTCCATAGATCTTTGTGTGGTGGTCATTTTTGTCACCACCCTCTTGATTAGAGTCCACGTTATTACTGAGTGTCTTAAAAATACACGTGTCCGTCCGGGGGTATCAATATCTTCTGTTCTTTAGGATATGGCTAGTTTGCTGAAGGTGGCTTACCCAAAACTTTTTTTTATAATGTGTCTCAGTAACTAATATTTAAAGTCAAGGTAACAAAACGCACGCTCTCAAGGTGAGGATTTTTAGAATTGAAATAACACGTACCCACTGCCAACGGCCGGCACATAACGCGTGTGTTTATTACCACACGGAATACGTAAAAAGTATGTCACTGCCATTAATTGTTTGCTGAAGTAATTGCTCGTTAGATTGTCGAGCTGAAGAGTGTGCGCTTAAAGAACGATACTTAGATAAAAATATATTCAATTAACTGATGTGTACCCGGCCTTGCTCGGGATTTTTCACTTGTCATTAGGGTTTCATAATTGATTTGACAGCGAAAGTAACTATCTCCAAATAAAGAAACATTCAATTGAATATTTTATTTCATTCCGAACGTTCATTTTTTCAAAATATATCTAAATCGTAAAGATCATGTTTTCGTGCTTTCAATTTTGAAAATATTCTACCAAAAAAAACCTTCTTCTTTTGAATATGCAATCTGTGGCTAACCAGAGTGTTATATCTATGGGCTAACCTAAATAAAACATGGCGGACTCAATTTTTTTCATACTAATTTGAAAACGTTTTAGCAACAGTCTTACATATTGGATTTCATTCAAACTACTCTTTAAACCTACCCGGCACTAAAAAGAACAAACTGTGCTATTTTCAGCGAAACCCGTTAAGTAATTTTTGAGAAAATCGAGGACAAACAAACTAACAAACTTACGTAGATTTATAAATATATAGATAAGTAAGGGGCAAAGTCTCGACACTTTGACCATTAATCAAATACTTCGACGGAACTCAAACCTGAAAACTATTACAGTTTCAAAATTTAAGAAACTTTGCGGACTTTTTAAATTTAGGTTTATAACCGTTTTTAAGATTTTTTCAAGTGTCAAGATGTACTAGAATTAGCCGCACATTTTATGATTTGTCACTTTTTTATTATTTTCTTGGGATACCATTGACAGCGATATCCTTAATATGCATAGATTTATTAAATATAAGTACGTATTACGTGATATGAAATGACTTTTTGTCAAAAATAACAACATCATAAAAACATTTAAAATACGAATAAAAAGCTAAATAACACAACTGCACTAAAAACATTACATCTTAGGCTCCTCTCTGACGGTCCGGTGAGGAACAAACATTTCACTCGCTACTGGAGATACTGTGCAAAAAAGTCCCACAATGGACTGCGTTGCAAACCGTTACCTTACGCTAGCAAGCTTGACTTTTTGGTGCAGTGTCTGCAGTAACAAGTGAAATGTTCGTTCCTCACCGGACCGTCAGAGAGCAGCCTTAATTGTAATCAAAGAGTAAATTTTGAATCTATACCTAATTGAAATCCTGCTGGATGAATCCAAAAGGGTGAGGGTGTCAGCATTCTGAAGTATTGTATGAAACTGTATTAATTTACTTCTTCAATAAGTGTAAAATCAATTTGTGGTGTCATTTTAAATAAAACGAATAGTTTATTTTTATTTTTATTTAAACCACTATTTAATTAATAGTCATTTAAATATTATTATTAACTAAATATACAACTCTTAAATTTGTTTTCACGTATTTATAATAATATTCAAAAAAATAATAACAAATATTATTAGTAAATGAATTAAATAATATACTTTGTAATCACCACTTTATTAACATAAAGATATCTACACGTTTCGAAAGCGATTGTATTGTTAAAGTATTATTCCTGATGAAGAAAGCATCGCTTTCGAAACATGTAGATATCTTTATATTAATAAAGTGGTGAAAACAAAGTATATTATATAATTGTTTTATTAATAATGACGCCACAAAGTAAAAACCAATCGTTTGATGGAATTACAAATATTAATATTCTGTTTATTTTTTATGCATTGTTTCTCCTTGATTTTGTTTATAAAAAAAGTTTGTATTCTAATCTAAATTTAATGTTTTAAAATTCAGCTTTTTATACAATTTTACTTAATTACCAACTTCTATCACTTATTGTTTATGTTCGTAATTTGTCTATTCTTACGTTATTATTTTTCAATGTTTATTATTTGTATATTTTTATCATTATTTTTCAGTATACTGTATATTCTAATGAGGGAAGCTTTGCTTCCGAAACATGTTGATATTTATATATTACATAGTGGTTTTTTTAAATATTTCCTATTCGTTTTATTACTTTATTTCAATAAGCGTAGAATTATTGGCACTGAAACTTAAACTATAAAAAAACGTTACTAAACAATTAAAGATTATTCGATTTAACTTTTTAATTCTTTCATCTTTGAATGCCAATGTAGAAAGGACATGTCGTCACTCGCGGCGTTATTCCCAGGAAACATGCGAGCTTTTTCAGGTCAGTAGTTTTGGTGGAATTTTAAGGTTCCTTTCGGACAAATTAGTGGAACTTTTCACTATTACAGCGCCAAACGTACAATCGCAGTGTGATTTGATTCGTACCTCTGATTGCAGAAGGTAATTTCGTATGCAAATATTATGGCAAACCTTACAAGTACTTGTTTTATTTTTAATCTGAAATAAATATTGGTATACATTTAAAAATAAATTAAGAAACTTTTTTTTTTTAAAATAAGGTTTTTTCTTGTGGCCAGAATTTTAACTACTAGATTTTCAGTTAACCGAGAAAATGCTCTAAACCTCTGAGGCAATTGCAACGACACATGGCACCATCAAGTAACTGAACTACTTTGGTCGGATCATATTAAAAGTAGGAGTAACAGAATAGAATATAAGCCACAGCTGATGATTTTTTTTTGCCTCTAAAAATATTAAATTAAATTTGAACCAAGTAAAAGCTTATATCTTTTTTTTGTGACATTGTTTTGCCTTCAACATTTTTAACATCTTTATTTATTTGAACATCGTATCACTATCGTGTTTTTACGTGCACCGAGTTTTAGTTACATCGATAAATAAACACTTTTATTTGTAATCAAATAATTCGTATACTTTATTGTGTACAGCACACATATTGTGAACACATTTATTAGAGATCTTTACACGGCGTTTGTATATATGTATAATATACGAGTTGATGTGTACCCGGCCTTGATCGGGTACAATAATTGATTTAACGGCGAAAGTAACTATCTCCAAATAAAGAAACATTCATTTGAATATTTTATTTCATTCCAAACGTTTATTTTTTCAAAACATATCTAAATCATAAAGTTCTTAAGTAGGTACCTACTCGTGTTTTCCATTTTGAAAATATTCTACCCAAAAAAAAACTTCTTTTGAAAATGCAATCTGTGACTAACCAGAGTGTCATATCTATGGGCTAACCTAAATAAAACATGGCAGGTTCAATGTTTTTCATACTAATTTTAAAACATTATAGCAATAGTTTTACACATTGGCTTTCGTTCAAACTTTCCCGGTACTAATAAGAACAAACTGTGATATTTTCAGCGAATCCGGTCCAGTAATTTTCGAGAAAATCGAGGACAAATAAACAAACAAACAAACAAACTTACATAGATTTTTATGTATATTAGATACACATTAGATTATTATTTTTAAAGATTATGTGTGATGCTTTCATAAAAAAGTATGTATAAACGATGCATGAATGTGAACAAAGCAAAGGAATGTTTGCAAATATTGGGCTTTGTGGCGGTCCTCCCTATCCACCCCTTCGGACAAACGCCGTAATGGTTAGATGGTACTTTATTATGAACTATTGAACAACCTCGTCACAGGCCATATTGAGAAATTATTATTATTACTCACATATCAAAACATGAATGGGATCGTAATAAACAGCATCTAAGACTCGGAATCTTACAAATCTGTCGTGGTCGATTGTGACGATGATTAATTTTGGTTCATAGGAAGTGTAATTACAAAAGAAAGTGATTTTTACAAATATAGAAGAATTTTCATTAAAGCAGCCAAATTTCTCCAATGTCCTCCTTAATCGATGTAAATTCTTGTAGCGAAAGGCTACTGAGACCATTTCATTTAACGGCAAAATGAATAGAAATAAATAAATACTCAATTTATTGGAATAACTTATTGAAGCATATAAACCTCATCGTAATATTTAATCGTTGATGACAATATTAACAAATCTAAAATTATATATCAATCGAACCCATGCCCCCTTATCCTCAATTAAATTTCCATATTATATAAATTGAAAATACACTTTGTATATACCACTTTACTTAAAATATATAAATTTGTCTACATGTTTCGATAGCAATGCTATCATCTTCAGGAATAAATGAATACTAAAAAATAATTTCAAGTATAGAAAAATGATAAAAATTTAAAACAATAATTTAAGAATATACAAAATATGAGCATAAACAAAAATGAATTAAAGTAGGTAAGTAAATTATTTTTTAGTATTCATTTATTCCTGAAGATGATAGCATTGCTATCGAAACATGTAGAAATATTTATATATTTTAAGTAAAGTGGTATATACAAAGTGTATTTTCAATTTATATAATTAATAATGATGCCACAAAGTTACCAAGCATTTGAAGAAATTATAAATTTCCATATGTTTGGCTGCAAATCTTTCCATATCTTTTTGTATGATTTCAAAGTTCTACCTAAATATATTTGCAATCTAGATAGAGTCTAATATTAATAATTCTTAAAATTGAAGTATGATATCGATAAAAATGATGGTAAATAATAAAGTATCATTAGCTCAACAGTTAGAGTATGTTTCCGATAAAACAGAGGTCCTTGGTTCAATACCTGTTTATTTTCTGTCTATTTTTTCTGTTTCATATTTAATTTGAAATATGTTAATGTCAAATACCCTAGAATATGGCAATACGCCCAGCTCCTGACGTTTTATAGTAACATGCCACATTAGCGCCTCTAGCGGCGCGCGTTGGCGAAATCGTTTTTTTTATGTGTTTTAATAGATTTTCCCTGAAATATTATTAGAAATCGAAATTTATAAAATAAATATTAGTTAACCTTCATACGACTTTACTGCTTTTTTGCTCATAATTGAAAAAAAATAATTAAAGAGGCTATTAGGTTTGCATTAACAGTTATAACCCTCGCCGCTCGACGCTCGCATTTGGTCTGGTGGTTTAGAAATTTTTGACTTTTTTATTTATGCATGCTTTAATGAGAAAATTTAAATATTCATTAATTGATAAACTAAAGTTTTTAAGACAAGATTTTTGTGCATAGCGCAAAGGGTAACAATTATTTTTATAAACAATAATTATTAGCCTGAAACACTCATCCAAATTGAAAAGACCTTTTAGCCTTTTAGCCGTTACAAAGAGGGATTTAGCCGTTACAAGCCTTCCTCATACTAATAAAAGTTGGTTGTTTACAGGTGAAATATAATTTAAAAAAAACAGTAATTATTGAATGAAACACTAGTATATATTGATTAATTTGGCGGGTTTGCGATAAGCCGACGTAGCTCAATGGTAGAGCATCTGATCGGATATCAGAAGGATGCAGGTTCGAGTCCTGTCGGCGACATTTATCTTATCTCGGAAGGTCTTTTCAATTTGGATGAGTGTTTCAGGCTAATAATTATTGTTAAATATTCATATTTATTTAACCCTTCTAACTTCTTTGTCAGGTGCCAGCCGACATCACTATTTGTACGCTACTACTCAGTTGTCGGCTGGCGGCCGACAAGATAAGACGTGCCCGTGCCGTGTATTTTCGCGCGCGCAAAACTTGACACGTGACGTTGTTTCTTGTGATTATTCGAAAAAAACATTTAAATTCACGTTTTAATAAGATTTTGACTTCCGTTTTTGTTTTACTATAAAATAACCTTTTTTTAACTGCCTATTTATAAATTAATATTTTGACATTATTTAAATTAGAGTTGGTGGACAACAAATATTAAAAAAATAATGTAGTGGTGACGGTTAAAAGGTATTTAAATTAAATTATAAGAATTTTTGTTGAGCCAAAAGAAGTCTTAAAATAAGAAATTAAAGAAAATTTCTCACAATAAGTTATTTATTTCCCTTCTAGGCCATCAGATCGCGAGCATCGAGCGGCGAGACTTATAACTGTTAGTACAATCATAATAGCAACTTTAATATTTTTTCATTTATGAGAAAAAAAAACAGTAAAATCATATGAACATAATTAATAATTATTATTTTACAAATTTTAGATTTCTATCTTTTATTAAGAATACATTTCACAGAAAATCAATTGAAATGTGTGGAAAAAACCAATTCCACCAACGCGGGCTGCTAGAGGTGCCAGTGTAGCATGTCGCCATCTCAATGTATGGGAAATGTCAGTAGCTGGAGGTATTGTCTTATTTCTACGGTATTTGTTAATACTATTTCTAATGGTTAAACAGTAAAATAGGGCTTATAAACTTCAATAAATTATTCCAATGAAATTATTATTAATAAAATCCTGATTCAAATAAGTTCTCTTGAGTTGTAGTTAGGTGTATTCCATTGAGAATTAAGTTAGGTAAACTTTCACGAATCCACATTACAACCGCGGACCGAAATATCCGCGTTTTAACGCGCTTCACCATTACAATTTACCGCACATTTAATTAGATATGCGGTTATTCACTTTAACACCCACTAAGGTGAGAAAATCTAAGATATCTCTGCCACCGCACCGCAAATTTACCCTCATCCTGATTTCAAAATATTTAGAGTGTTAGTACGAGTATTTAGAATCTCTGTAAAAACAAACAATAAACAAATCTTTCGGGATACTAATAACAGTGCAAGGAATTGACAAAACCAAATATTATGGGTGCGTGGTAAAAAGGGCGGTATCCAATGGTCGAGGGGTAAGGCTCTCGACTACGAATCCGAAGGTCGCCGGTTCAAATCCCGGCGTGCCCAAGTACATTTTATTTAATTAATTTGTGCTATTTCTCAATTAATTCAATTAAAAAATATATGTAGTATATTTGCGCACATTCCAGAGTGGAGGATACTCTCAGTATCGCCCTGGTAAAAGACCACCATTCAGAATTGAAACGTTGCTTGAAATGGTTTTTAGCCGAGTATGGTGAGCAGATCTAAATAGCTAGGTTTTTCCCCACCTTCCTCTTCCCCTTCTCCTTCCTCTCTTCAATACCTTCAGCCTCACAAGATTACCCAGTTGAGGATGCTATAGTCTCACTGGCTCCAGACGGTTGGGAGCACTTAGGACTCTTGTGCGGTATTCATATAAAAAATCCAAAGATTTAAAAATGTGAAGGTGGTAAAAAATTGTACATGATACCTTACCGGAGTTCTAATTCAATGAAACTGAGGCATCCCAGGGAATGTTGTTAGGATAAAAAAAGTAGATAAGGAGAAGAGTAGGCAAAGGTTTGAAAGTATAAATTAATGTCAATAACGTTAGTGGACGTACAATCATTATAGCTGGGATAGTAAGTTTCCACCATCTCTGAATAAATCGTGCTACTGTATTTAATACCCGTGAAAAATCACGAAAGGTAACTCGACCAAGAGTAACTTAACACTGATAAAAATTCTTCCAAATACTATAAAATACTAATACGCACAGCTTCATCAAGATACTGGCAACATGCTACATCAGCGCCTCTGGCGGCCCGGCCTAGCGTTTCCGGACTATGTTGCGGCAAATAATTGAATTTACACAGAATTTATAAAAAAGTGAAGAAAATATTGAATATGATGAATGCTTCGAGCAAGTGGACGAGTTTGTGTATTTAAGAAGTATGTTTACGAGATATGAAAAGTCTCCAAGGGATATTGGAAGACGGGTAAATTCGAGAAACTCCATTAACGCGGTTAGTGCTATCCAAAAATTGTCCAAAGAAGCGAAGCTAGCAGTCCACAATGGAGTGCTGATACCAATCCTGATGTATGGAAGTAAGGCATAAAACTTGCAGAGGAAGGATAAAAGTAGACTGAATGCTATGGAAATGAGATCCCTGAGGCGTATATGCGGTAAAGCTATGTATGACCATGTAAAAAATTTGAGATTCGAAAAGAATGTAAGACTGAAGTTAGTATAATTAGTAAGATTACGGAAGGGACGCTTATATGGTTTGGGCATGTAGAGCGGATGAACGAAGAAAGAGTGTAGGGAGAATATATGACGCGAATGTGAATGGAAGAAGTAGCCGGGGACGCCCGAGGAAGACATGGCATGATCAAGTGAACCAAATACTTAAGTCGGGCATGTCAAGAGTCAGAATAATAGGAGAGTATGTATGAGACTATATATGAATATGAATGAAGCAAGGAATGTGTGCTAAGAACGAGTTGTGTGGCGGTCCGTCATCTCTGCCCACCCTTGCGGAAAAACGGAGTGATGGTTAGTTAGTTTTGGAATTTCTGAAAATTATGAAAGGACTAGATTTACTCGTATGTTAGATTTTAATATAAGAAAATATGCGCGATCTTTGTAATGACATTGACTTGTATTCATTATTTGTTTAAACTTGTATTCATTATTTGTTTAATAAATATTTAAATGTTCTCATTAAAGCATAAATATAAAAAAATAAAAACTAAAGCTATCGAAGAAAGAAGTTCTCAATATTAACATATTCAAAGTTGAAAATGATTTATTTTTCCCTGGTGCAATCATCCATCATTTACGGTAGAATCTAATCAAACTTCAAATGAAATATCACTCTATATGCAGAAGTAAAATTATGGCTGACTAATCTCTAGACGTTGAAAAATTATTTCTCTAAAATCACTCAACAAAATATTTTTTTTATAAATAACAAAAATGAATATATTTATAATACTGCAGTCAAAACATGGCTGAATAAACTGAGCTATAGCCAACTAGCGAACATTATAAAGACAATTTAAAAAAACTCGTTATTTATTACAATAACAAAAAAGTGCACGCCGCCTCCGAACAGGAAACCCTGGTGTGGAGGACTGCGAACACTATCACTTTATCCCTTCTATTATTTGCATTCAAATTATATACTCTTTATATAATACCCTTACAGCGCCCTTGAGGGGATTTTTCACAAAAACGGCGCAATACAAATCATCCAATTAATATTATTATTATTCATATGCCTAAACTTATGATTTATGGTATTTATTACTGAATTTATACTCATGTACCTTTACATATAAACTAATAAGATAAATTACATGTTTCACTTAATACTGCTTATTTAAATTTAAATTTCGATATTTCCGTTTCCTGTTAAACATTTGTTATTTTCGCGCCTGTTTCGCTTAACTAGAATATTGCTTACTTACATTACACGTAGGTTTATGTACATGTGTTCAGATGTACATATAAGTTAATATTTAAAATATATATATAAGAAATGTTTATAGCCTTTGTACCTTATTTGTGGAAATGTATGTACCAAAAAAAAATTAATATATAATAATAATTTTTTTTTTTTTAAATCGTATCTCTAAAATTTCAATCACATTATATACTGTTTTGATGTTATATTACTTAAATAGTATATATTCTACTCATATTACGTACTTATATTATCCGCAAAAAGGCAACGCACATGTGGTCCCATTTCTTTATAAATAATATTTTAAGTAATTAAAAATGTGTTTAAAAAATATATTATTATTGTACATTATTATTTTATTTATTATTTGTAAAATTAAGTCTAAAAATAAGAAATTAACAATTCGATTGCGTTTCTTAACCATTATAGACACCGCGAGCGGCGAGACTTATAACTGTTAATACAAACCCCTTTAAAATTCCTTTATGTATTCGTATGAGCAAATAAGCAGTAAAGTTTACATATGTTACCTAATATTATTTTGTGAATTTTCGTATAAATTTCAATAAATATTTAAAGTAAAAATATATATTTCACGTAATATCCATAATACATTAAAATCCATGGAAGAAAACCAACCCCCGCCGATAGATGGCAGTAATTTGTATGTTGCTATCTCAATGTATGGAAATGTCAAAAGCTGGTCGTATTTTCTATTTAACATTATTTGTTTCTACAGAATTACATTTCAAATTTGAAATAAAAATAACCGTCTAAAATCCATTGTAGGTAGGCGTGTCTGAATTTGAAAAGATTCTTAATTTAATTTGATATTTTTGTTTTCACATACAAGCGGTTCTAAAAATCAAAACTTCACACTAGTAAGTGCGCACAAGAAAATCATTTATTTAATTAACTAGCCAACCACAGCTCTATTTCCCCGTAGTGGCAACACTATTAAAATACCATCTAGAACATATATTAATGAACTTCGGGTACAAGTTCAAGAGTTAGTGCTAGACAGCATCCTGCCACAAGCTGTTGCTCATAATAATTGTCAATAGAAACCTGTGCACTGGAAAATCTAGTACCGAAGGGATGGTGCAATCCAACACCCTCAGTTGGCGAGTTTTCGAAAGTCGATTGCGATTACTCCATTCGGTCCAAGAATATGTAATATATCAAACTGAATTGAAAGAAAACTTATGTCGCTAATTTACAAAAAAAACTTTCGAATCCAAGGCCCTAGACCAGTGGCTTATTACCAGTGGTTAATTTATATATACTTACCACAGACGTTGTAAGTTTTCGCTAAGAATTTCCAAATAACTACTTCAACTCGTAGTACAAGCCAATTAGTGAATATGTTCAAATTCCATATTTTTTTCGACCGCAAATTTGCATGAATTAAAGCCAACATAATATGATAATTATTTCATTAGTAAAGTTGTACTAATTAATAAGGGTACCAATAGATGGCACTGATTGCGAGATTTGTGATTTGTACCGAAAGGCACGGCCTTTTTTAGCACTAACAATAATACAAACAAACATGTACATTTTTGTGTAGAATACAGTCAATAATAGTGATAAAATAATAACATAGCACTCACGTAGCGCAGTTTTGTATTATTTCACTTCAAGTGCGCTTTACTATAATAAAATTAGTATTTGAAAAGATATGCGTCATTTTATATGCTTACTTCCTGATTTTGAGACGTATTGCGGTATTATTTTGGCGGTTGGAGGGGTGCTGGGATTCATAGCTAAAAGTTCGCTCTATATTTTGGAAAGAGTAGATTCATTTCTTGCAAAAATGTTATAATTTTATTTATTATTTCTAATTTTATGTGAGTAAGGTACGGTAGGCAGTGCTCTTGTGTCTATATATAATGCACGCCTCCGCCCTAGACAACCCAATTAAATTAATTATCTGTTATAGAAAGTGAATTAGAATCTACCCACTGTTCGGGTACTTATTGTGGATAAGCAACAATGTGTCATACAACCGGGTCCTGCAGTTCCAACCTATATGGTAGAAATAAATTCGATATTAAAGTGATTGCTTAATTTCACAGAAGATAAATAAAATTTCTCTTACTTCGGATAAATTGTGACTAAACTTTTTCAAATACTGAAATACGTTCTTGACCAGATAACCAATTCTATTGGCCTGTGTGGGGTCAAGAAATCGAAAGGTCTAATGTGAATTGATGGCATCGGTTTTCTGTCAAATCCGTATTGATTCTGCACTTCTAACTCCTAGGGATTAACTTAAATCCTCTTCTGTAATTTCCGCATTAACCAGCGTTGTAGATATACTTAGTATCACTCTGGTAAAGACCACCATTCATAATCTAAGCTTTTTCGTTGCTTGCAATGGCTTTAGCCGTGTTTTCTGACCTGATATGAATGGCCAGGTATTTCTTAATCTTCCTATTCTCCATCTCCTTTCTCTAGCCATCATGTAGCTTCACAACATACTCCAATTATGGATGCCGTTAGATCCAGGCAGTTAGGACTCTTTGTCGGTACTCGTGTAAATAAAGAAATAGAATAGTTTTACTGAGAAATAATTAACAAAAAGTTGGTGCCAGAATACGCAGAGTTAGTCATAAAGCACTTTAAATCTATTCCGTGTAGTGTTCGAACGAATTCGTGTATTAGTTCGCCAGATAATTGGATTAAGTTTTCCGAATTTGCGAAAGCGCAACCCTATTGAACGTTGGCATAACTGGAGAGGTGCCAAATGGCACGGTTCAGTTAACTCCCTCTAAACTCGCGATAACGTCACCAAACCTGCTATAAGTTAAGATTCCGAATGGCCCCATATGAGCCAAAACTACTATCATAAGGGTAGTATCAACCTATCGTACGTCTATCCCACAAGCAGAGGCGTGCTGTCTTATAGGCACATAAACACTGCCTAACCTACCTTACTATCATAAAAAAATTGTAAAATTATTATAAGAAAGCAACATTTAAAAATATGCGCAAATTCTTAACTGCGAATCGCAGCGCCCGCCGCGCCGCGCTCGCCGTGTCGATCTGACTACTATAAGGTGTCAAAGGCAGAACTAAGGCTGGAAAAGAGGCACGCGTACGTCAATACCATACAGTAATATGTAGGAATGAATGGAGAGCTGTATGCGACGCTAATGGTCAGCCGCGGGCGAGCAGTTACGCGCGGTGTACGAAGACCATCGGTCCAGCTTGTCAGCGCTGCGTTGTTGGTTGACCGACGCGCTTACTATTTGAATGAGACCAATCAGTGCGGCTCTGATCGCGTGAGCTGATGGGCGTGCGTATATACATTTAAAAAAAAATATATTAAATATTAACACATCGGGTTATTACTGAGGTACCCCCCCCCGCTCCCCCCTCTTTGGGACTTATATCTCCTATATATATATATTCTATCTATACATGTCTACATCCTCTTTTAGTTTATCATATTTCTACGTAAGTAAATTGCAACTACAATCCACTTCAAAAACGGGATAATGTTTGTTGACACGGCTCCAACGTACATGTGTGCGCAATGCGCTTCAAGGGACGACTCGTGTCTAAAAAGCTATGCCTTTCGGTTATATTATCACCGACAGAAAATGTAGCATTCAGTGTAGTGTTGGTACATCTATATTAATTAGCACAACTTTACTACCGAAATAATATTAATATTGTACAACTTTCCTTCTTGCAATTGTGCGTCTGTGTTTATTTAGCCGAAAATGTGAATATTTTATATGTTATTGGCTTGTAAATATCTATTCATAAATGAAGCGGTAATTTTGGAATTTAACGTAGATTGGGTAATCCCAACCAACACCATTTCCAGCCAGCAGCTTCGCGATTCTTAGTAAAAACCCGCGCGCAAGGAGTTGTCTGTGGTAAGTTTTGATATCAATTAATTCGCTGTTTTCCTACTGCCTGCCTGATTACAAACCCTATGTACGCCACTGCTCCCAAGCATTCCAATCATTATGGTATTTGGCTAATTGTCTATATGTACACGATCTCTGTTGAAGGGGAGTAAGATCCATGGCTCTGGGCCCAAAGTTCACGTGATTAAAACTTGGCAAATTGCAAATATGGTATTAATTGTCTGCGCAAAAAATATACAAATCTAATTCAATTTACTAAGTCCCATTTTTTTATTACTCAACTCGGTGAAAAGGAAATGTTAACGAACATGTGGAAATGTTACGTTTTAAAGTCGAGGCGTTAAATTGCCAACTGATATATACGGTGACAGGGCAGTACCTTTTCGGAATACAGTGTCTGGATTACAGTGCAAGTAACAAAACCCTTTCTTCTGTAAATAATTGATGACATTGGTATAAATTGGGATTCACTGAACAATAATGGTGATTGGAAGATTTTGCAGTGTGAAGAGGAAAAAGTAGTGTGAATACAAATTCCGATAAGAACATGGGGTAGAGAACTTACATTAAAACGACCTCCGTAGTCGAGCGGCCACAAAGAATCCAATGTTCGGGGGGTCCATGTTCAGCTTAGGCTAATAAATTTTATTTAATAAATGAATGTATTATTTCACATAAAAAGTGTTTAGTATATTTGCAATACGTTCCAGAGTTGTGAATACTCTCAGTATCGTCAAAGTGAAAGACCACTATTCAAATGAAACCTTGATTAAAATGGCTTTAGCCGTGTTTGGCAACCAGATCTGAATAGCCAGCACTTCCCAACCCTTTTCTTAGTCATTTTATTCACCTTCCTCACTCCGTTCAGCCTCACAAATTACCGCATTTGGGGTTGCCATAGTCTCACTGGTTCCGGGTAGTTGAAACTCTCGTACGGAATTCACAAAAAACGCTGATTATTTTTTAATGAAAAATGACAGAATCAATAATATTACAACACAATTGGTAATTTTTCTTTTAAATGCTTTTTTTTTTAATTATACAACAAATCAAATAATGCCTTTAGAAAAGTCAATAGATGTCACATAGAATTAAAATTCTGGCATATCCGTGACACCATCTAGGTTGCAAATATATTCGTATAGAATTTTCCAATCATTCCAAAGGTGGCAGCTAA
Source organism: Halesus radiatus (assembly GCA_022606495.2). Classification (NCBI taxonomy): domain Eukaryota; kingdom Metazoa; phylum Arthropoda; class Insecta; order Trichoptera; family Limnephilidae; genus Halesus; species Halesus radiatus. Next base: position 50,645 of record JAHDVE020003301.1, read on the forward strand.
TAAATAAATAATATGGGAATTAATTGAAGATAATAATGATAATTCGTAAATGTTTTCAGTGGCACAATTAGTAGAGTATCGGTGCCAGAAAATCTAGAGGATCTGGGTTCAAGTCCAGGTATGACCATTACCTTAAATATTATCTTCTTTATTTATAAAAAAATCTTCATTTGATTTCACTTCCCCAACCTACATTTGTTACCCAAAAAATCTACAAAGTTTTCTGTAATTTCATAATTTACTATGTTTTTTTCAATCCCGTATTTACTTATACGTTATCCAAATGCCAAATATTACCAGAAGCTTTCTAAACAAGTTGTTTGAAAAGATTTTACCTCTACACCGGTTTTATTCCTTATTAGACTGAAACTTGTAAATGAGGCATAAAAACTCCAACGGATTCATGTGCTACTAAACTGAAACGTAAATCCATGTCTGATGAGTTCAGCATAGGTGCTTTAAGAAACTTTATGTGACATGGGAAGAGAGGCGATGATGAATCTTATTTTAATTAGACAGGTGAACCCGTAACAAAATTCTGTAAAACTTTTATGGACAGAAAGTCTAATGCTTCTACTACATGATCGCCCAACCTTCCAACTCCGAAAGCTTGGGCAATCGTATAGAGCAGGGGTGGGGAACTTTTTATCGCCGAGGGCCAATTTGATGTTTTTAATATCACCCGTGGGCCGGATTTATATTTTTAGAAGAAACTTGATGGAGGTGGGAATAGGGGGGTGGTTTGGGAGAATCGTCAATATAATTATTATAACCTTATCTTAATAAGTGTATACTGAAAAAGAAAAAGTATGTATGTCACAACTCACAAAAATTCTTCGGATAATAAAATGGAACAGTGTGGATATTACCAAACTTCGTGTAAAAATTCCGATGCACTGTGAACTAGAGAATAGTTTTCCTTTGAATTTTGCAGCATGCTCTGTGCAAATAGAATTTTATAACTCCACTCAAAACATGAGAACGGTTTTTTTACGAATATTTGCAGCATATGGTCTGCAAGATTTATAGATTTTTATAGCTGCACTCGCAAAACGTCAATGGTCTTCCTCTCTATTCTGCAGCTTATGGTCTGCAACTAAAAATATTATTGCAATCGGAACACAAGAATTATTTTCTTTTGAATTTGGCAGCACATGATCTGCAACCGGGATTTATTAATACTTGGAACAATTGCGCTTGGAATACGATAACGGTTTCTTTCGAATTGCGTCATCATATGAGTCTGCGAATTTAAAATACCTATACATTCGGAATTGTATAGGTATGAGTGAACCCGCATGTGAGTCCACCGGCTTAAATTAAGTTTCAATCAAAAGGAGATAATGATTTATCTCAAAATTTCAAAGCACATGAATGTTCAATATGAATTAAACCCAATAATTAAACTCCGAACATGAGGATGGATTTTACTTCAGAGTTAACGTGAGTCCATAAGCTTTTATTTTGGTTATAGAATCTGAAAATATATTCGAGATACCGAAAGTCAAAATTGTAGACTCTTATTCGAAGACGTATTCGAAGAAAGGCTATTATCGTGTTCCTAATGCAAAAAATTGTTTTCACAAAATTAAAATTGCGGACTAAACTGCTGACACACCGAGAATGAAAACCTTTCTCGTTGTCCGAATGCAAGATATAGAGTTTTATGATATTTTATCAAGATTCTGGAGAGCCGATATGACAATTAACCACATACTCTTGCACGTGGATGCACACACATACGGCCCTCTGGATTTCATGGAGTCTTGAGTTTAGTGAAGTGTTCGCGGGCCAGACCAAAAAGCTTCGCGGGCCGGAGGTTCCCTACCCCCGGTGTAGAGGAATAGCTCGTACGCGTTGGGCCAACGTTGGCTTGAGATCAACGAGTTAGCCCGTGATCGCTCCGGTTGCGAACTAGTTGGCCCAACCTTCAAACTAGGTCGCCCAACTCATAAGAACCTGCCCTCTACTCTATATGTCGGAAAATCAATCGGGACGGACGTGCCACATATGAATAATAAAATGACTGATTTATTTATACAGACGAAAAAGATTCATATGCTATAGATAGCATCAACCATCTTGGTTTCCAACCATTTTTTTAAATAATTTGCTTCGGAGTTGGAACGTTGAACAATTGTGTGGTAGCAGCATAAAACCGCCTCCAAACATATCCGAATTGCCAGCCGTTTTTAAGAAGAGGAACATGCTTGACTTAAGGAAAGGGCGGTCGGAGAGTCGAGCCTTTCTTCGAGGTGGCTTAGTACGTTATTTATTTTTATTTTTATTGTATAATATTCATTATATACAGTGGGAACTTATACCCGCTAAGCCACTGCAAGTAGCTTGTCAGCAGGAGTTTATTTCAACAATATAATATAATACAACAATAAATTACAATCATCATACAAATGTAGGGCAAAATTATTATATTTAGGCGCATGCATCTTGTGATGTACATAAGTTGAAAAAAAAATTAAAAAGAAAAAATAATGGAAAAACATATATTCTTAATGTCATTCTCTATAACGATGTATTAAATTCGACGCTTGTAATAATATAATCAAGCCAGTATTAAATTATTATTTGTATGTTACACAGAATTCCTCTATTCCATTACACTATACAATAACAATGAAAATACCCCGAAAACTTTTCTCATTTGCTGATCCTACTGCAATCACAGTACATGGTAAATCCTGGAACGAAGTCACTGAAAATGCTAATAAATGCACCTCCATTATCAAAGAATGGCTCAACCAAAACCTTTTTACTCTGAACTGTGAAAAAAACTATTAACATTCCTTTCTATAATTCCAAAAAGACGGCACCTCTAACCATCCTAAATATAAGGTTCCACGACAACTCTTGCAACCCTGTTACATGCCATAATTGTACAGAAATAAGTTCCGGGAATACAGTTAAATATTTAGGAATTATAATAGATAACCAACTCAAATAGACATATCATGTAGAAAAGCTTGTAAGTAAATTAAGGTATTTAACTTAGATTTTTAAACATTTGAATAACATGGTTGATATCAAAATAATGAAAATGGTATACCATGCACTGGTGCAATCATCAGTATTTTATGGAATAATCGGATGGGGGGGAATTTATAATACTTACCTTAAACCACTTGAAACATCTCAAAAATTAATACTAAAAATAATGTTACATAAAGAAAGTACCTTCCCCTCCATGCAACTATTCCATGAGGCTGAACTGTTAGATATAAGAAAAAATTATTGTCTACAGTGCCTAAAATATGTATTTTCAAAACAAAAACTATTCCCAAAAAACGAAAATCGCTTTAGTAACAGGATAAATAACATACTTGAAGTACCTTTGTGTAAATCTAGGCTTGCGCAGAGACATGCTTTTTTTATTGCTCCTAAAATTTTTAATTTTCTATCTTCAGAATTTAAGTGTCCAAACATGTCATCTTTAAACACATACAGAAATGAAATAAAAAAAATGGATTAAAACCAAAGATATCAACCTTTTCCTGCTATAATTATATATTTTCCAAATTTATTTTCTTTTTTCTTATTTAACTTACCTTCAACATCCATGTATTAATACAAATATACTAATATACTGCCACTAACTGATACCAGGTATACTCACGCATTGGCCTTGCCTATGTGGGATTTTTTGCATAATATGCATTATACGTAGGTTTATGTACGTGTGTTCAGATGTATTTATAATTAAATGTTAATAAAATAATAATAATAATTTATGTACTAGTATATATATTTTTTTTTAAATGTTTATAACCTATGTACCTTGTTTGGGTGCATGCATGTATCAAAAAATTAATTAATAAATAAATAAAATATATTTATATAAATATGTATAATTATTTTTTGTGTAATAATTTAATTTCACTGCAAAATGAATAGAAATAAATTAATTTGCAATTTACTCTAATAACTTATTGAAACGTATAAACCTCACCGTGATATTGAATCATTGAAGATAATATTAACAAATCTGAAATGAAATTTGAAACAGAAAAAGATGCATAAAATAAAAAGGTAACGGACGTATCTGAGAATCAAACCCAAAACTTCTGTCTTATCGGGACAACACTCTAACTGAGTTTATGATACCAAAATATCTTCTGTCAATTTTATCGATATCATATTCCAATTTAAGAATTACCAATGTTATCCTGATATCAATTGCCAATTGATTTTCTTTTTTGACAGTAACTCCACACAGGAGACCTTGAGGGACATAATTTCCCTCAAGGCTAATATCATCTTTGGGGATGCTGTTTGGAGAGTCTTTTAAAAGATAGGAAGAAGTGAACTTGGGTCTTCAAGAAACCTATGTTGTAGGATGGAGGAAACACAGAGGCCGGCAGATCATTCCACAGCCGAGCTGTTGAACATAAGAACGAGTCTTAGAAGCTACCCGTTCTCATGTGACAAATGTCAACCGTGTGCAAATGTTGGGCTTGCGTTTGGTGTGTTTTCCGACTATGTACCGACTATGGGATCAATGACCCAATTCCTCAGAGCATCTTCCATTAAAATACCGGTGGAACAAGGACATCATTCCCACCTGACGTCTGTGCTCCAAAGATTGCAGTCCGTTTGTTAAGATAGGCGAATCTATCAAACGTACCGCCCGTTTCTGCAGAGTTCATTAATATTCCCCTGAAACCGATTAACAAATCGATAGTTAACCACATGTACCTTAATCACTGAAATACCCAATAATAATGTCTACGTTGCGTTTGCATTGACGTTCATTTTTAATATTAACTTCTAGTTCCGTAGAATATTTATTAAATATGGTTTGACATACCAAACTTTTTGTTTTAATATTTGTTTTCATTAGTTTCTATATAATTTAGACATTTTAAGGTAAGGTATAAATGTAAAAAAAATATATATATATTACAGATTTTTTTTCATAGCATACAGAGATGCTGTGCTGAGGCGAACTAGGTTGTGAATAAAGGGGTTTCAGCAACTTCTATATTTCAAATTCAAGGTTTGGGTGGAGTATTTCCAGTAATTTCTATGACATTGTTTTAAGAATACTATTCAGTTCTTCTTCTGTTAATTCCTTAAGCCAAGTTTTGCTAGACTTAATGCAATAATTGATTGAATTACTTCGTTTGATGGTAAGTGGTAGTTTATTGTATAATTTTACAGCAAAAAAATCAGTAATTTAATATGATTTCTTGTATTTTTTCGGCATTCACTATATAGCAATTTCTATACATTTTGTTTGGAAGTTTTAATTTACCATGTACTTTTGCTATTTTTGGATTAATAAATTCGCTACCGGTTTTTAGAATGCTCGTCAATGGCACGGTTGTGTCGAAACC
>JAHDVE020003302.1:0-23181 GCA_022606495.2 Halesus radiatus
ATATATAATCTATGTTTTTTGGAATTAATTAGTCATATTGATTATTTCCACACTATTTTCATCTTCAAACCCATAATTATAAATCAAATTAATCACTACTAAAACCGAAAGAAATGCCAAGTGAGAAAGGGTCATACCTTCTCGGCCTATAGGCTAAGATCAAGTGTAGTATCTGTTCTTAACTGCGTGAATGCGGTTAAAGTGTCACCTGACACTTAATCATTCACTCAAATTTTTTATGGGAGTGACTTGTTTGCGGTAAAACCAAAAGCAACTCACTGCAGTCGCCATAGGCTAACACAAAACCTTTGAGCGGCTCGCCCTTTCGGACCCATTATTTAAACAAAGAAATATTTAAATACTATACATTTTATCTAAATAAAAATATAGGAAAATAATATTTTGGTATTCTATTTTAAAAATATCAGATTACATTCTATTTCAGTTATAAATGTTCGATAATTTTCAATGATTGATTATTTATAAAATAAGGAAAATGTTTTATATATTTATTTATATGATGTTTTTCTTGGTATTAAGTATTTTTTTTAGTAGAATTATGGTATAAAATATGATATTATGTTTAATTAAGTTTCTTTTATCAAACACTATGATTTTTCAAACCATTTGCCAGTCGAAAGAAGCTTCCCTTTCTCGAAATCAAGAAATCGTAAGATCCCTCTTCGACTATCTGACCTCCTTCGAACATAAATATTTTGTCGCATTTTTGGATTGTGCTCAGCCGATGAGCGACTATTATTGTTGTCAATCCTTTTATCGAATCAAGTGCACTCTAAATACGGATACATTTACATTATTTATTGAAAAAAAAAAATTTTGTTTACCTGTACAGCAGATTCATTGTCAGTATCTAAAGCTGAAGTGGCTTCGTCAAGCAATAATATCTTTGGCTTGCGGACGATGGCTCTGGCGATGGCGAGTCGTTGCTTCTGTCCCCCAGACAGGAAAGACCCTCGAATACCAACTTTCTTGGTGAAACCAACATGCAGGGTTTCCGCATCGTTCAGCACTGACTCGGATCTATCGTCCAAGTCTCCCTGCCTTTCCTCAACCCCAAAGCGTCCATTCTTAATGAAATCAATGCTGTTGGAAATTGATGCAGCTTCGATTAGATCTTTCTCCGATATGTTATCATTATTATACCGAATATTACTGGCGACTGTACGGTTGAACAACACTGGCTCTTGGGAAACAACCCCGAACTGTCCTCTTAAAAAGTGCAAGTCATAGTCGACGATATCGTGACCATCTACTCGTATATTTCCTGTCTCCAAAGGATATATTTTGAGGAGTAAATGCAAAAGGGTTGATTTACCACACCCTGAACTACCCACCAGCGCGATCTTTTGTCCATGCTCGATGCTAAAGGAAAGGTCGGTGAAAATCGGGGTCTCGCGCGATGGATACTTGAAAGCAATATGGCTGAACTCCACCTTTCCTGCAACTTGCGATACAACGTGTCCAACGTTGAGTTGTTCTTCGTCCTCGGTATCAAGAACTTTGAAGATATTGACTGCAGCGATCTTGAGCTGTACAATATTAGGTACGAACTGCAAATTTCCTCCTGCCTGGATTGCAGCGAACATAATGGCATATATAGCAGTGAAGATACTGAGGACGTCCATCGAGTAGTCGCGAATGAAGATTGATCCGATTAGAAATATTAGTGCCAGAATACAAGACATCATCATCTGAGAAAGCCCAAAGAGTAGGCCAGCAATATTTCCTTTTTTGATGGCGATTTGAAGGGGTTCCTTGAGGAGTTAGTCGTATTTACCAATCATCGCTTCTTGCACGTTGAAGGCGAGAATTGTTCGAAAATTGATGATTGAAGTGAGAATGATCTCGTGACTCTTCTTGTAGGCGCCATCAGTCTCGGTGGAAAAGCCCACATTGAAGTTCATTTGTGCTTTGCCTGCGAGTAGTAGCAGTGGTATCACTGCCAGTGCTACCAGGGTGATCTGCCAGCAAGAGATGAAGGCAATGATGAGCCCAACAATTAGAGTCGTTGAGTTCTCCAAGATGTCCGATAGGAGCTGGCTCGTGAGCCCATTTACTGCTTGACAGTCGCTGGACAAAATAGCTGCTGTCTCCTTTTCTGCCCGGTTTTCATGGTAGGAATAAGGAAGAAGCAATAGTTTCCTATAAACGTCTTTCTTTATCGAACATGAAAGTTTTTCTGCGATATAGATGAAGGAAGTGGCTTTGGCAAACTGAAACACTAACGACAGGCCTGTAATGATGAACAGAATCATGGTCCAGTTTTTAGCGTCGGATTGGTATGCTGGTATCTGATCTTCGGTGCAGTAGCGCATTGAGGCGAGAAGCACCACCAATTTAGACAGAAAAGCCGCCAAGAGAGGAAATACCGTCCCTGTGAACCCCGCACATAATAGCCCAAGTACCATAAGCCATAAGTATTGTTTGTTGTAGTTAAGGAGCCTCCAAAATAACTGCAAATTGAACTCTTTTTCAATTTATTGTTTCTGCATTTCTTGCTGTTCTTGCGAACCAGGATTACATTTAGGGACAAGTTTAATCTTCACGTTGTCGTAATTGTTTTTGTCATTGATGTTTTTCACAGCCCCGCTATCCCTCTCCAACTTCTTACCAGTAGGTATACGGATCGCAGAGCAGTTGCCTCTGATATTGTCATTCTCGGGAGATTCAAATTATTCGGAAGAGCGAAAGCCGACTTATTTGTGCTAAGCGAGCGGGATTATCTATTCGGGTTACTTCTCTAATTTAGTAGGAATCTAGGCAATATTTTATTTGCTATTTCTTTAAATTCTGACCATGCTGGCTGTCTAATTTTCTTGTTAATTATTCTTTGCTTGATTCTTAGCCAGACTTGCAAACTTTCCATTTTATCGCATGAGAGAATCGTAATTTCCCCTTTCGAGAATTGACCCTTTTTCAAAAACAATGATATCGTTGGATGACTTAATTGTCTGAATCTTGTGGGCGATTACCACCATAAACGGCACCGATAGTTTATCGAGAGTTTATTGGATTTCCTTTTCGTTTCGTCTGTCTAGGGCTGAGGTAGCTTCGTCCAAAATAAGTATTTCAGGTTTCTTGATGATTGCGCGGGCGATGGCAATGCGTTGCTTTTGTCCGCCGCTGAGTGCCCCATAGTCCGAGTCAAGACCGATACATTTCACGAAGTCCCATGCCTCTGCTGTCTTCAGTGCAGTTACGATCTCCTCCTCCGTTCTGTCAGTATCGAGACATACGGCCTCTCGGATGGTATTTCCAAGTAGCACTGGCTCCTGACCAACATATCCTATTTTGTTTCTCCAGTGTTTGAGATCCACTTTGGAAAGGGTATACTTTTTGTTGGAGGTCTCGAGAGTAATATGGCCTTCAATCGGGTCGTAAAAGCGCATCAGCAGCGCTACAACGGTAGATTTTCCGCTGCCAGACTCTCCCACGAAGGCCGTCTTTCCTTTGTTAATTTTCAGATTGAGATCTCAAAGAGTGGCTGATCATAGTCGAAATTGACATTCTACAGACAGACCTCTGTGATCGGCTCAGTAATTTATGTAAGACCCGTGACAAGAAGTGGCTGTCTATCGAGTACACTATATATTTTTGCAGCTGCTTTCCTCCCAACAATAAAATTCTTAAAACTCTCGGGTATCTGACCGAGGTTGAGTCCAGACATATAGATGGTAAAGAAAATTATAACAACATCGCTCACAGAGTAGATGTTGCCGGAGTTAGAGTTCATTTCTCTTTTGCTGACAAGAACAGAGCCGTACCAGAAACCTATTGTGTAGGTGAGTACGATACAGAAGAAGAATAAGCTGGTCGTACTGCCTCGGATAAACCCGTACCTGATAGCCTTGGCTGTTGATTTGTCAATTTTTCGATTGTACTTTTCCGACTCGTATTTTTCCCCATTGAGAATCTTAACTGTTTTGATTGAGTATATAACTTATTCAGCCAGACCCTCTAAATAAATAAAAAATAAGTTTTAAAAAAACTATATTATTTCCATCTATACTTATGAAAAAATATTAAACTAATATTTAAAGCATTTTACCCATGATTTTCACATGGTAAAACTCACTTGAAATTATTGTGTTTCTAATATTGTACGTGCTTTCGAATTTATTTTCGTCAGGAATTATGTTAGTTTTTTCAGGTAATGGTTGTTCAGGAACCCTGCAAGCAACAAAAAAGGGATTACTGAAGTCACCACCAAGGCCATTTTCCAACCCCGCGAGTAAGCAATAATGAATCCAGCCACTCCCATACTCACTGTCATAAACAGCTTGCTCACTTTCTCCCCAATGGCGTTTTGCAGCTGACTGGTCTCCGTAAAGACGTTGGAAGCGAGTTCTTGGATTCGGTTGTTGTCGTACCAGCCGACCTCTTGTTGCATAAGTGCCCTGAAATAAGCTTGTCTGCACTTGATCGATTGCCTCTCCGAAGTTATCATCCAAGTAGAGAACATCAGCCAGGACATGAGGAATACAATGACGCTGTTAATCAAGAAATAGATGTAGGCATTTTTGACTTCTTCCACAATTAGTGTCTTTGAGGCATCTGGGGAGAATGCCTGAGTCATTTGTCCATACGGATAGGCAAACAGAGGAATAGCTACACCGTTCCCGATTGCGCACAATGAACCCAGGGCCATAAGGGCGTAATCCAGTCGATCTGCGAATCGAAATAGTTTTTGAAAGGGGACAGGCTCTATCTCTCCCGTGAGTGTGGGGTCTTCCCTATACGACTATTTATATCTGTTTGTGGTATCGCCTATAATATCATGATTCCTCGAAGACCGGACCGACAGAGCTGGTATGACGACAGGATTTGGTAATTTGGTCATTTATTTATATTAATTAATTTACTCTCCAAATAAAAGTATATAAAAATAATTTTTTAAAGCTATTTTCTATTTAACTATTTATTATTTTTTCTATTTTAATACTGTTTTTTTCCTTCTTTCAGTTTTTAAGAACATATTTTTTTTTTTAAACTATTTGTTCTTAAAATTAACACAATTCATTTGCTCGAAGAAAGATACCAGTCAGTATATTTTACTCGCATGATTCGCGGAGTGATCATAGATAAAACTTCGATTTTGATCAATTGTCTAAGTAATTACAAAAAGTTTTATCTATACCACTGTTGTTGTTCATCTAAATAAAAAAAAAATAACAAAAATATCGTTGAGAGGTGTCATAAAAAATTTAATAGTTTATTTATTTATTAATATGAATCCTATATTCATTATTTTTTATGAAATCTTCGAAAAATCCAATTAATAAGGTTCATTAGAAAAAGATCTAAAAAATGTAAAACATACGAAAGTTGTTAAAACACGTACATAAACATTGGATAACAAAATATCAACCTATGATATCATCCATTTCTTCGGCAGTAAACGACCTTTTCAGACTTCCACCTGACTATTGGGTTCCAATCGACCCTTTGGCAGTGTTATCGCTTTTGTCGCTGCCCATTTTATTCAACGATCCTATCGCGTTTCCTGAAAAGTTAGCTTCGCTAATTTATTACTGCTCAAAGGTTATCTCTAGAAACAGAGTCGCAGCTGGCTTTCCCTAAAATTCCAACACGAACTCCTGTTGATTTGTTTTTCCCGCAATGATATTCGTGATATTGAAGGCATTTTTTCCGATCTCGTCGTGACTCTTGAAGCGTTCATAGTCCCATAAAGTGATAAAGAGCATAAACTAACTGTTGGTCCTCGTGAAGGTGATAATATCATTGTGCCATCGCGGACTCCGATCTCCACCGCGGATGACAGTGGATTTTTTTATCTGCTTGTCGAACTCAAATTAGATGAAGGGATCCATCTTGCCCAGTAACTCGGTACTGCGTTTGATGTCGGCACAAATCGGTTTGATTATAAGTTTTCCTGGTATTGTTTGTACACTCATACTCGGAAACATTTTGATGTAATTTATCCTTCTATATTTGTATATACTGTGGACACAAATGAAAAAATAGACAAAATGTTTTTATCGAATTATATTATTTGATAGATATTTGTTTTTAATATATGATTTTTTGGAACATATAGTAAACTAAGGAAAAAAAAAGGTAAGAAGAAAGATGAAGGGTCTAAATATAATATATTGACTTAGAAACAAATTATATTCTAATAATTAATTTTTGATTATAAATATTCTTCTAATTAAAATATGATTTGACCCAATTAACTGCGAAGAGGTATAGCGTAATTTAGCACGCATTAAAAATCCATATAATTCAAAAAAATTATAATATCAATACTATATATAAATAGATGTGCAACCCATATCAGAAATAGATAAATCTTTTTATAAATAAAAACCGACAAAAATACAATAATAATAATATACTTATGATTACTATCAACTCAATATAAAAACAAATACCCACATGGATGAGATCAACTCCTTAGAAGAGGCGAAACTCGTCATCGACATGAAAAATGACGAAATCACATCGCTCCAGAACTCCTTCCGCATGACCGAGATCAAAACAAACAAGGCCATAGCCGAAGCCAATTATAAAGTCAACATCGAGAAGAATAGATACGAAAGTGCCAAGAAAGAAGCAGATCGCCTCAAGGAGGAACTAATCAAAATCAAGATTTCGAATGATAAATTCTAAGAAAAGGCCAAGCTCGCTGACAGTCGAGTAGACGGACTCACGAAGTAGCATCAGTAAAAACTCAAGCTGGAGAGAGACGCCACGAAAATTCTGAATACGCAAATTCGAGACCAGGAGATGCTGATACAATAAATCAAATAATAAAATCAATCTGTGAAGAAAGAGCTAAAGAGTTTGAAGAGGGTGGTCAACCTCCCCAATATTTTTGCGATGACCGGCAAGAGCTCGGTGGATGAAGTGCCAGCCTATACAGATCTAATGTCTTTGCTGAAGGACAAGGCAGATCAAGTGGGAGAGCTCAAAGAAAAGCTAGAGGCTGTTACCCAATAGGCGCTGGGTCTCGTGAGCGAGAAGGAGCAGCGCATGAACTCCATCGAGTCTGAGCTGCAGAGATTAGCAAGCGAGAACAGTGAATTGAGTTTAGAACTGGATACCAAGCGTAGCAGGATCGACTAAACAGTCGAGGAGCTTGAGATGCACAAGCAACTCCTATAAGAAACAAAGCAGCAGTCAAGTGTAACTTTTTAGGAACTTACGAATTAACTAAATGCTTTGAGGTCAAGTGTAAGTTATTATGAGAGAGAGTCTATGGGGCAGCGCTAAGGTACACAGTTGCAGGATAGAAATCTAGTGTTTTTACATTAAATGGCAGCGGAATTCGAGACGAAGGAGACGGGGTACATCGCAAAGATAGATGAGCTTGAGATTGAGCTCTCAGAAATCAAAATCGCACAAAGGCTCTCTTAAAAGGATAATGCAAATATCTTATAATAATTCAGAAGAACAATTAGACAACAGAGTGAAGACATTACCGCTCTCGAAGCAGTGGTCAAATCAAAGGAAGAGATGATTGAGACCATTAAACACCAGACCAGCATCTTCGAACAGCACTTCGAAGCAGTCAAGGTGGAAGCCACCCGCTGGAAGAGGGAGGCCGAAGAGGCCCTGAAAACTGGAAATGAAGCCAAAGCCAAGCTGAAGGCTCTGGAGACAAGCAGTAGGCAGCGTGAAGAAGCTTTGTACAGGCAGATAGAGGAGGTGCGTGAAGAGACGCGATAATTCCACAAGGATGCCGAAGAACAGCGTAGATATAGCACACTTTCGTTGGATATTTATGCAGAGTCGCATGAAAACTGGGAAGAAATGTACAAGAGAGGCATTCAGTAGCATCATCGATTCCTCGCTGAAGTCTGCTCCTTACTCAAGAATCAACGATGAAATGAAACGAAAAAAAATTAATGCAATATATTCTGTAATGATTCTAAAAAAACCTAATTGTTTCCTTCTGTGATGTTTTTCTATATTTTTCCTTTATTTTTTTTAAGCCTTATTCTTCGACAATTTTATTGTACAGCTATTTAAAAAAAAAGACAAAGAGTTCTCGTTAAATTAAAGTATAATTAATACATTTTCTTGTTAAAAAAAAGTATGTTCGACAATCACATAGATAATGTCAGATCAGATTTTCTGATTTCATCGAGGATGCCTTTGGCGTTTCTCTGGTTTATCTTGTTCTGACTCAATATTAAACTCCTCAGTTGGGGCATTTTATGCCGATTCTGCAGGAAAGACTCTAGGATTCTATCGCTAAATTGATTCTGTGACAGATTTAGGGTTATTATATTGCCCAGACTGTCCCATAATCGACCAAGGATGTCGTCGCTCAGCCTGTTCCTGATCAGCTTCAAGCTTTTCACTTTCTTGCCCTTGACTATCTCCAAGATCTGCAGCACAATGCTGTCTCCAAGTTAAGCACCTGTGAGGTCAAGTTGGTCGGCAGTGTCCGAAGCAACAGTGTCCATAATTTTTTCAAATCTCTCTGGTAGATTTAATTTTTGTTTCTTTTTATTCCACTATTGCATTTTGATTATTATTGAGTTTGAGCTCGAGTACCTGCGGGAAATTTTAGAGTCTTTTTAAGTACTCGAATTTCTCGTCGTCCCATTGCGTTCACGGAGCTTACCGTAATCCAATCGATCCTGACTAAGCTTGCGGCTGGTCGATACGGCTAGATGTTTTCCTGTCTCTCCATTTATTGAAGATATATTGGAATTGAACGGGTTAAATTCAACATTCGCGCGTTCACTGCAAGCAAGGCCATATGGATTATTGGGGTATGTATCGAAGCTTGAACTGGTTGCTGCGTCAATTTCGAGTAGCAGATCATCGTTATTCGGGTAGATGCCTGATTTTCTGGGTCTAATCTTGGAAGCAGACTTGGATCCATCTGCCTCAGCCTTGCTACTAATTGTCAAAAATTGTCTGACCGCCTTTTCAGTCTGGTCGCTGCAGTTCAAGCGTATACTTTCAATAGTAAGTAGTCTGTATTCACTGAGTTGTTTGTCTGTCTGCTTGAGATTGGCAAGTATGTCTTCCCCTTCTTGGACAATATCTGGTTTTTCTGATCTCTTATCATAGTTCATAATTATTATTTGGTTAGTCAGGTTGTCTCCATCTTCGAGCTCATCGATAATTTTCATCGCCTTTTTCTGCCATTGATTGTATTACTAGAGAGGGCCTTCTAGCAACTTAGTTTGTTCTTACATCCTATTTTCTACCTTTTTGTAAAATTTATTCAATTGATCTATACTCTTTTTTTAGGTTTCGTCCAGTATCGCCCTGAGTCTCAAGAACTTGTTCTTTAGCTACTGGGCTAGACCCTCCTTCTTCTATTGAAACAGCTTGGCCTCTGTGTCTTTGCGTTCTTGGTTGTCCATCTCCTTTTTCAAGTGTTCCTTCCGATCGATGATGCTGATAATATGTTGTTCCTTGGAGACTTTATCTTTCATTACTTCTTGGATGCTCTTGAAGTCGTGGCCTTTGTGGTCACCAAATATTGCGCAGTTGGAGCAGATCTGCATGAGGTCTTTGATGCAGACAATATCCATAGGTTTGTTATGGACCAGACATATTTACTATGGTTGGGATTTGTCCTTTCGCAGCTATTTCCCAGGAAGTGAATCTTTCGGGTTGCCCTTTTTGCTCATGAGTTTGATGAGTCCGATGTTTTTGGGAAAGTGGTGAATGTCCCTGTCTTCGAAGTCCATCTCTTTGTGGTCTTGTGGACAGAGGATGAGTATTTCTGTGGTGGTGGTGGATTTGGACTTCATGAGTTTGCGAATGCATGCTTCGCAATAGGTGTGGCAACAGACAGGCAACATTCGAGGCAGGTTGGTGTCGCAAAATTATCTTTCGCAAAGATAACAGTGTAATTCGATATCCATATTATATTTTGGGATTTTTTTGTTTCTTTCTTTTTATGATTAAACTAATTTGTTCTATTTTTTCTTTATAAATCTTTTTAAAAATATATAATTTTTTGTTATTCTTTTTTTCGAATGAATCATTCAATCATTTAAATTGCTTATTTCTTATGATTATTTTGCATTCAATTAGGGTAAGTGAAATATTGCTGAATGTATGAATTATATAGGAGTAACAGAATAATATGGGTTATTGTATTCCAACTCTATTCATTGGTGTATCTATATCGATATATTATCTTTTTACTTTTATTGGTTAATTTAGACTTTTTACAATCTTATTGGATATATTTTAAATCATCATAATTTATTAAAAATTGTCAATCAATAAAAAATTGTTATTTGTCTAAGATTTTTTTAAATAGATAGATCTGGACAAATCTACATAATTAAAAATAAAATTTAACGAGTATAGAAGAAGAGGATTTAAAAAAAATACAGCCTTAGCAAAAAATAAATTAGCAGAAGAAACAATTAATTCCATTAAATTCATGACAGAGTTCGATAGGTATCAATAACTAATGGATGTAAGTAAAAAACCTTGAAAATCAACAATTGTTTGAGTTGATAACCTCGAATTATTTAAATATAGTGTGCAAAGTAGAACCAAGTCCGATATTCGACACTCTCGACTGCCTCGATGCAGCACGAGAAGGTAGTGAGCGACTTTGAAGTCAAAGTAGGCAGTCTAAAGCAATTACTCTATTACATAAAAACAAATAATACCAAAGTCATAGAATTGAAGGATAAGCTCTCTTATAACACATCGCCCCAGTTGGAAAAAGGTAATACTTCGTTACATCATACTACCCTTTTTAAGACAAACTTTTCAATCAAATCAAGATCAAACAACCAAAAAAAAAAAATATAGTTGTGATTCCTATCGTTTTTTAAAATATATTTTTTAGTCAGATATTTGTTTGCTAAACCAAATAAAGTATCAATTTCTTATCTGATTTGTATTTTTATATGTAGACACAAATGTCGCCATCATGAGTCTTATCGACGACACCACGTTACAGATCTCCAAAATCAAGACATTGCTCGATCAAATTACTGTTATAATAACTGCCGAGAAGAACAGCAATCCAGACGAACCGGAAACCCTCTCCAAGCTATACCAGAAAGATTTCCTAGACAAAGAGATCAAGAAAATCATTGTCTAGTCCCAAAAAATACAAATCTTCTATTCCAACTGGTCTGTCCAGAACGTGGTGAAGCGTGTCCAATATTTGGATCCTTCCTTGAGCTACGAAGAAGCAGAGAAAATCGCCAAGCAAGACCAGGGGTACGATAAGTTTATGATGAGCAAGGCAATGGGAAAGGCTTCCTTAAAGTTGAAGTATAGGGTCGACGATATTATCGAGAAGAACATCCAAATCAAGAAACTCGAGAAATCGGTTGCCTAAAACTTGATAATGATGAAACAGATCGCTGAAATGGTGTCCCAACAAGGGGAGATGCTGGACTCCATTGAAGAAAATGTGATGCAGGCTAAGGACTACATGGTGAAAGCTGTGGATATATTGCATGAAGAGAAAAAAATTCATCAGAAATCTAGGAAGGTATTTAAAAATACTGTAATGCTGATTTTGTTTGTTATTTTGTTTGTTATTTTTGATGTTATTTTTATAGAAAATGTGCTGCATAATATTGGTTGGGATAATAATACTGGCCATCATTGTGGTGCCAATTGTATTGAAATATACGACTAAAACTAGTTGAAAGTACATTTTCTATGCCATTTAAGGGATTAGTCTAAATTCACATAAAACATGCAGTTGATGATCACATTTAATCGACTGTATCTTCATTTTCTATTATTTAAATTATTTTTTATTATTTAATTGCAAAAATATTAGATTATATTAAGAATAACTCTCCCTTGTATTTTTGAATCTTATATTATGTATGTATATAGATATACATATAAAGTTAGTTTGATCTTGCTAGTCGAGTGATTATATTAGATAAATTAAATATAATATTTTCATAAATATATATATAATACAGTAAAATAATTTATTAAATATATATATATTGATTTCCTTAACTAATTTATTTTGCCAACAAAGATTAGGTATAGATTACAATAAAAAGAAGATGATGCATGATTATTACTCAGCAAGGTTAGCACAGGCAAATTTGTTGAGGTTTAATAACTTATGCATATGTTGAAAGAAGGAAACGCTTTAAAAAATCGGCGAAAGGATTATCTGAATTGGAATCTTATTATTTTTTCTGGAACAAATACAATACATTTTCCGAGAACGTGCTATTCTCCATTAAAAAAAATATCTTAAAAAATAATCATTATTTCCAAAACTATCTTCAAATAATTTTATAATCTAATATATACCTACTAGTTTCGAGTTTGATGCTATATATTATGTATATAATATATATTTTTTGAGATATATAACAATATAATATTTTAGATTAAAATAGGATAAAAAAATAAATAAATATATATCAACTTCATAAAAACCACAATACTCCAACAAAAGCAGCACTTCGAAAAATATTTACCATAGTTAGTCAGAGTCGCATATTCTCTCTCTTTGTTTCTTTTTCCAGTCTTCAGTTCTCAAATTAAAAAACCATGTCTGTCTCTTCTAAATTCAGGAATGACTTCGGGCCTTCTCGGGTGCTGCTCGTGTGCGTCTACGATACAGTACTCATCCAGCTCAACAACGAGATGCTGTACCAAGCCTTTTCCTCCTTCGGCTAGCTTGAAAAGGTGCTAATCTTCGGCCAAGGCGAGGTGACTAAATGCTTCGTGCAGTTCTTCGACCTTTCTGCTGCTGAGACAGTAAAAACCCATATAATATATTAAATAATAATTTTAACAATGCACTTACATTTATAATATTGACAAAAAATTGACAACTCGCATATTTTATATCTTTTTTTATTTGATTGGTTTGATTGTGTTTTTTTAAATGGAAATATATTTAATCTACCATTGCTTTGATTTGACACCTCTTTTTTTGAACAGCGTTAAAAGTATTGATTTATGTATTTATTCGAAATATTAGGCCAAAAAAACGTTGGATGGAACCAGGCTATTGTAGACTTTTTGCAAGATCCAAATCTTCTTCTCCAATCTCAAAGACGTCGATATCAAAAGTCGTCCCAACACCAACGGCATCGTTTTCTCAAATATCTCCAGTCCTACCAAACTCAAACGAAAGAGTTCTGATGACTTCGAAATGGGTTCCCATCAATAAATGAGCCTGGTCTCGATGTCCAGGGCCAAGACTGACGACCCCAGCCTCTCGAACGCCCTCAAGTCCCTCCAGGCCATGGACCCAGAGGATGAAGATAATCAAAACGGTGATGATGAGGTCGGTGACAACGAGAACAGTTTCGTAGATATTGACGAGAAAATCAGAAGTGTGGTGGAACATATCTTCGATGAATAGGACATGCCACCTCCGAGTTTAAGCTGCAAGGACATGTTTGTTTCCTCCTCCCCTGTCAACAGCTCGGGGTCCCACAACGCCACCACCATAACCAACTCTCATACCACCACTGCCTCGAGCATCTTGAGTTTCAACTACACTGAGAACCTGCAGCTCATGGAGCTCTACAATCTCTTTAGTAACTATGGAAATATCAATAAGATAATCATCAGAAAATCTTCTGCAGCTCTAGAATTCACAGCCGTTGAATTCGCCAAAACAGCCAGGGAGTATTTGAACGGCATGACTTTCTTTGGAAATTCCCTTAAACTTACCTACGGAAAAGAGTCACTTTTGCAGCAGACCCCTGGCGAGTATTCAGAGTGCATTGTTTTCGACTAAACATTTTACAGGTATCAACTCATTGTTTTAAAAAACTTCTAATCTCAAATTATATTTTGTTAAAAATATAATAATACTTTAGATTCAAACCGAATAAGTCAATCTCCATCAATCCACCCTCCCAAATTCTGCACGTCTCGAGTATCAAGAAATAGTTTTGCAGCCAGTAGAAGCTGCGTCATTTCTTCGAAGAGGCAGGCAAAGTGGAGAAAGTGTCTATTCTGACTCCCCAGAAGTAGCGGAACATGGCTCTGGTGAAACTGAGCAGCATCGAAGAAGCCTTGAAGGCGATAGGGTTATTGCATAACAAGACTTTTGGTGGTCGTAAAATTCAAATCTCTTTCACCAAATCTAAGATTGTCTGATATATTATTCTCTCTCTCAAAAGATCAATTCTTATAATATAAAGTTAAAAAATTTAAAACATTATTTTTAGTTTTACAATAATTGTTAAGTTTTGGAACAAATTGGCAAAAGATTTGATTTGATCATATGTATCAAGAGATACATTATTGAAAATAAATAAATCCCGAAAATAACATCATTTTTTGTACAATATTACTTTGTTTAAAACGTCGATACCAATCTTCAGGCATTCCTCAAGGTTTTTTAAACTGTCGACCTTTTCCTTAAGGATTCCGCGAATATATGTCCATATACTCATTTACTTCCGCTTTTTTGGGTTGTCCCAGCACGATTCCATACTATTGTTCATATTTTTTCTTTTTAAGACTCTTCGAAGATTCTCTTCCTGATTTCACGTCGGATTCTCTTGGCTTTGAAGACCTCTTTTTTAAAGATACGGATGATTCGCGATAACCACATTCGCTAAGTCCTCCTGTGGCCTTTGGAATTGAGACTTTGTTATTACGTTTCTTTAAATTTCTACTTTTCCTATTTTAAAAATTTGTGGGATTCAACAACTTTTTTGTCCCTGAATTTGCCCTATTCGCACTGTTTTGCTGGTACTGTTGATGGTCAGTACCGGCAGCGCTGGATCCATCCGAGTCGATGGTAAAGGAATTCTTTATTTTAAGTCTCCTGATGCATGGGATAAAGTTTGTAGGGTCACTTTTGTTGATTGAGGAGCGGATAAACATGATTTTATCTTCCTTGCCTCCATATTCAGGTATAATCTGCTTTGAAATGCCAAAGAGTTATTGATGCTGTTTGAGAATCTCAGAGACAAATGGCAAGGAAGCAGGGAAGAACGTGTATGCAAGCTCGACACACTTGTTCATCAAAATTTCGGATACCTATTTTTCGCTTGTTTTGTTGTTGACTTTGTGAGCTGGGGCTTCGCGGGCTTACTATTTGTTGTCATTTGTTGCGGACTGCTGCTGGTGGATGGCGATGTTCTGGACTGCGAGTTCGAACATTGCGACGACTGTCGAGATGCAGATCTTGAGGCTGAACGGCAGGGTAATATCCTGCGCTACGTGGAAAGAGCGCATTATTTCCTCGTATTTGACAGGCTCCAGGTATTGAAGCTCTTCGTAGGTATACGCTTCATCTTCTTTGAGGTTAGATTATTTCTTGGTAAAATATTATTTTATGATTTAGGTGGGAATCCGATTTGCCGGATCGTCACGCCGAACATCTAGACCTGAAATCGTCTTGAAATATCCTCGTAAAGTTTATTTCTAAAGATTAGGAGAATAAATTATACAAAATATCGCATTTAAGATAAATTGCTTTATTTTTGGTTACTTTGTTTTGGATTTTTCTGAAAGCTGGAAACACTTCAAAACAGTCATTAAGAAACTCCTCGATTATCTTCTCGACGGGATTCGTAGCGACCAAAGTAACTTTATCTCTCAGATATCTCTTTCGAATTGAAGAGGTCGAAGCATGTAAGTTCGCCCTGTTTAAAACCATCGGCGAATCGGTGATCGAAGAGGGAGGCGAGGTCGGCAGCTGCTGCTACTTAACGAGGGTGTTTTGCGATGCCATGCTGGGCTCCTGTGCAAACCCAACCAGGCTTCGTTCTGTGCTTGAGTGGCGAGAATTGTACAACCCATTCTACTGGCTAAAATTATTTCCGAAATGCTTCCCTTTTTCTTGCGGACTCACTAACTTTGAGTAATGTTTAGAAACGGATTTTTTATTGGAAAGCGAAGACCCGGGAGACACGAATATCCCGCTTGTGCGTAAGGTATGGTTATTATTAGTGCTCTCATTGTTGTTCGTATAGTTGCGCTGCGTTTGTTTGCTGTGGTGAGAAATGGAAAGGTCCATTAGGATATCGAAACAGTGGATTAGTGACTGGCGGTAATATTTATTGGCTTGAACAGGCTTTTTGGCGATCTTGAATATCAACCCACAGTTCATACGCACTCGAAGCAGGAGGTACTTCAAGTTCAGCTCTTTCGACTCCCTTACGTACGACTCCTCATTGAACCTCGTGTGGGTTGCTTCGTGGCCGGGAGCGATAGTACTGGAACTGCCAATTGCGTCTTTAGTGATGCTGCTTTAAGTCAGGTTGTTGATGCCTTGGTGTTATCGAAACAGACTCAAGTGTTTGGCCAATGGGAACAGCCTTTTCTCGCAAGACTCGAGGCAACTGTAGGCATCATCGTAGAATCCGAAACGACAGAAACAAACACTCAAATTCAAAAGAAGGAAGAGTATGATGTCTTATTGGATGTCTTTTTTGCTTTTTTCGAGGTAAATGTCGATAACACTCTCACAGTCATAAAGAAGGGTGAAAGCTTAAAAGTACTTCTTTTAGATGAGAAGGTTACAACCCTAATACACGAATATATAAAAAAATGAGAAATATAATAGAGATCTATATCGGATATAATATAAAAAACAAATCGCAATAAAAATCTAGTGAATAAGTGTAGCTTCTAAAAAACTGTTTGCTTATATAATATTTAATATAATATAGCTGCAAGTTTTTAAAAATCAATGCATTGCAATCTAAATAAGTTTAATATTATTGGAGTTTACCTGAGTGGTTCGCTGAAACAAATATTAGTCCAGTTTGCTCTCAATAATGATGTCGTTGGGATTATCCTGATTTTGGATGACAGCGTGGCTGTACCTGAACCTGGTCGGCCGATCCATGTATGCTTTGATGTCGTTCCTGATTTTTATATGCTATTCGTTAGCTTTGTTATTCTTCATTGCTTGTCTTTATTTATTTATTGTTATTAAAAATATTAGATATATAAAATCTATATCTATATTTTATTTAAAATATTTGATTTACATGTTTTTAAAAAAAATCATATTTTATCTTAAATAATATTTATATGTCTATTAATATATTTTTTTAGAGATAAATATATATATTAATACTTTCTTTTAACATATTCAAAGAAACATAGTGGGTTCTCCATAAAATATTGTGAAATAAATCATTTACCAATAATCATAATTTTCGAAAATGAAGAAATATTAAAACCAGCTAAATTCTAATAAATCTCGTCACCTCATTCAAAATAACAACAGTTAATTGAAGCCATAAATATAAACTCTATCGAATTAATTAAAAATGCAACTAAATCATAATACTAATAATGATTAATTCTTCAATCAATCTTTTCGAATATGTTCTCTTTAAATTGATCCATCTGTGCCATTTTTGTTTTTGTTATTTTGTAGTTGTTACTACTACTCTCGTTCTCATTCAATTGAATTAATTGCAAGTCGAAACTTCACTTGAAAATGAAATCATAGGTACATCAGTATTGTACAAAACTACAACAATATTTTGATATCGATAATAGTATCTAGTGCTGATCAAAGATTTGAAACCAAATTTTCATGGTTTACGTTGAATATCCGTCATCATTCTAGGGTTCCGGAATATTCTAGAGTTGTGCAGATTTGATTTGATTTTCTTCCCCTATGCCACGATGTTACGATGTCGCAATTGTTCGATGTCAGGAGATTTGGATCATCAACGATGTTATATTAGCAAAATTCTATTTGTTGTCGTCAGCATATACAGTTTTGAATTATAGCTGAGAAATTTTATTGTCCATCTAAAAAGTCTGAGTTATTTTTTGCTAAACATGAGAAGTCTTGATATTGAAGCACACACAGATTATCCTAAAGTGAAAGGGTTTGAAGTCGTTGTCCTGTATCACAAAAGGAGGCTAATATTACCAATGCTGATGATGAGAAAATGTTAGGGTGATAATCCTATTTTTCCAGTTAGCTATACAACCAATTTTTTGTGTATTATTTAAATATCTGTGCACAGTATAAGTTTTGAACTTGTTTTTTTTTTTAAAGTATTATTTTTTAATATATAAACTTGTTTGTTAAATAAGTATAATCTGAATAAAAACTTTAATTATTACCCATATAAAATGCCATTTAATTATAACTTAATTATCCAGATTTGTGGCCCTGCGAGTTGGTATAATTATTTTTTTATTATTCATTCTATATTTAGTATAGTTGCGTATTTAATATTGTATGAATATGAATATGCATAAAATAGTTAATACTAGGTAATATAATCATTTAATACTTAAAATCTTGCTTTTAAATATGTATAGTAGTGTTAATAATTTCGCCTACAACGACAATAAATAGGATTGTACCGGACAACTCCAGAGTGTTTGCATCAAAACGACCTGTCCCCATCATCCCTTCATCTGCGGGGTGCCAAGTTGTCCGCACACAAGCAACCATTAATCATGTTTTTGGGATGAAAAGACTATAAACTACGACTAATTGCTCAACAAAATATGTAAAAAACTAGAGCCCGAGAATCGCAAATTTTGCTCAACAGAGGCCAACTCAATTATCAAATTGATTGACGCCATTGAAAAAAGTTTGATTATGCTGAAATAATTAGTTGTCAAGTTCGTGGATGAAAATGATATGATTATAGTCAACGAGGCTCTCGTTGAAGTGTTTTCGAAAACAAAAAGTGACAAAGTTAGTTGTGCCTCTATGTAGGAGCTATTGAAATATGTTGAGTCAGGGATTTCCATCACCAACGAAAGCATTGCTAAAGTTTTGGGAGACTGTTTACCGAAAATCGAAGGAGTCGCCACCAATTTCAAACAAACAGTCAAAATCTTGTAAACAGAGCTCAAGAAGGATCTAGGGTCTCAGGTGGGACCGTTAAAATAGGGCGAAGTCAGGCCCGTAGGCATGAAAAAATCTATTGGCCAAGACAACCCGCTTGAAAGATTAAATTCGAGAGATAATTAGCGAAGATAAAAATGAAACTGAACATATAATATTCAACAACAACTTCCATTATTTTTAAAGAAGTTCAATGATGCAGAGCATAAATGGCGTGTTGGTGAGTATGGACTTCTGATTATTTTAATGATGAATTTTGTTGACAATGATAATAGCAATAATAATGCAACATAATTTATATCGATATAAATTGAATGGAAAATTAAAAACCTCCATTAATAAAAAAAATGTTACTTTTTTTTTATTATTATTTTTGTAATCAATATTAATTATTTTTGTATATTTAGTGTTTCTCGCTCAAAGATTCAAATAGTAAAACCTTATCTCTTTTTATTTTTCTTGAGAAATCTAATATAACATAATAATTCAAATTGCCTTTATTTTGGAAAATAAATTATCAGTAATCATCGCTATTAGCCATATTCCCTGATGAATGTAAAGAACAAAATTTACTTTAATATTCTATAAAATAATATGATTTAATCAATTACAATTAGTTTTCTCTGTTACATTAAAAAAAAATAAAAATAAAAATCCATTAATCTCACAGTCACTAATGGATTATTATATAACTATATATAAAAATATTAAAACTGCAAAAATAAAATATGGAACATAACAATAATGTTCTTTCAGTACTTCACAATGCCGTGCAGGTCAGGTTCAGCCCTGTCACTCCTTTCTAGTAAGAAATCAACTATGGCCTCCGACTCAACATCTTCAAACATTCTACAGTCCATCCAGTTACGCTGTTTTTGCATCCAGAAGAATCTCGTTTTCTCGTACTGCTCAAACATCCATCACGTAGCTACCAAATTTTAGACTGGAAAACTCTCAAAATAATCCCACACTCGCTCCTTATCCAGAGTGTCCACAACCTTTAGAAGGAAAAATGTATAACCAAATATATAACAATTTTTTAACCCGTTTTTTGTATTTATTAAAAATCGAAAGAACTCTTTAGATTTTATGGGGTATTTTTCCAATATAACCTCCATACATTAATTTATTTATGCAATTATTTATTTCTGTATTGTTAAAGCAATCCAGATTTCATTATTTAGGATGGCCCACAATGGATATTCACCTTCGAGAATACTAACTCTTGTGCTGAAGTTTTGCAAGAATTTATCAAAATGTCGAATAAATTCAAGCTGATCAACTTCGGAAACAATTTCGAGTCTGAGGCTCTCAAACAATATTATCGCTATAACTCCAACAACGACTCGTGCATCTCATAAAGTGAACTTGAAATTGTCTTGCTGAGAAATAATATTGTCTATGACCAAGAACTCCAAAAGGTTGCGCGAAATCTTTCTGATGCCAAGACAGATGGTAGGTTCGGATTGTCGAAAACCAAATTTCAGCAACTGATCCAAATTATATTTGCTAAAAAATAGCTTTTAACGTACTTTCGAAAGTATTGTCCTGAACTGACTATCCCTTCTATAAACGATAAATCTGAATACATTTCATCATTGCTAGACCCTCTGATGTCTAAAACCCAGTTTTAAGAGTTTCTTTCAAAATAGCAAGAAGAATCAAACAGAGAAACCTTGAGCAAGTTGTAATATTTGAACTCTGCGCAGAAGATGAATTTTTGTAACTTTTGCAAATTTATTTTTTCCGAAGCCAATAGTATACTCGATCCCGCCAAAAGAAGTGTTAATAGGGAATCGCTTGATGAAACACTAACGTCATATTATATTTACAGTTCCCATAACACCTACTTGGTTGGAAATCAGCTCACAAGTGACTCGAGTGCCTCTCGATATGTTGTTGACTTTTCTCATGGAATTAGGTGTGTAGAACTAGATATTCATGATAGTTCTTCAGGACCCATCATTAAGCATGGCTTTACAGTCACTTCGGCGATACCCTTCGAAACTGTCATCAAGTACATCGCATAATATTCTACACTCAATCCTACTCACCTTCCCTTGATCCTCTCTTTCGAAAATCACTGTGGCGCAGTTAACCAACAAAAGATGGCGAATATCATTCAGGAATTGCTCGCTGATAAAGTATATAAGATACCTCTAATCTGCGACAATACTTCTCAGAGAATCCCTTCCCAAACTAGCTGAGGGGTAAGATACTTATTCAAGGAGCAGTGTCATTCCTAAACCTTAGACCACAGGCTAAAATCGAATAAAATCCTAAATTTGTGCCTACGG
Organism: Halesus radiatus; assembly: GCA_022606495.2. Lineage (NCBI taxonomy): Eukaryota > Metazoa > Arthropoda > Insecta > Trichoptera > Limnephilidae > Halesus > Halesus radiatus. Next base: position 21,076 of record JAHDVE020003302.1, read on the forward strand.
GTCGGCTCTCGAAGCAGCCTATTGACGGACCACAAACGATGCTTGACAAGCGAAGCAAAGATTATCCCGAACATTTCTTAGCTTCAAAGTAAACTTTTAAGAGTACTTTCAGCAAAGCAAATGCTGTGATCAAGCTAAAACATACGGATCTGTTACAGCGTGAACGCGACTCTCTTGTGCGTCCGAGCGTCGACCATTAAGCAACTCTCTCTTCTTTCTTCGCAATCACGGTTGGGAAATTTGATCGTCAGCGTACCTGCTGGGAGATGGCAAACATGAGCGAGGCTGTGGCTGAAGGCAATCTATCCACTTAAGGAAAACGGGAAGAGGTAGTAGAGTTTTCGAAGAAGAGCCTGATTAGGATTTACCCGTTGGGTTTGAGAATGGATAGTTCCAACTACAACCCGATTCCGTTCATGGAAGCTGGTGCGCAGATCATATCTCTGAACACACAAAACGATGATCCATATTCTTATCTGATGGCAGGGATTTTCTTGGAGAACGGAGGACCTGAAGGAGGGTATGTTCGCAAGCCAGATTATCTCATCAATAATGAAAATAAGAAAGTGGCGAAAAAGTGCGTTACTTTTCGAGTGATATCCTGTCACAATTTGCTTCCAGAAGAGCCTGATAGCTAACCGATTTTGGAAGAGGTACAGGTCGCCATGAGACTATGCTGCAGCGAGTCAGATCGCAAGGCTAACAAGAACTGCGACTTGACCGAAATCACTGAGAAACTCAGAAAGGTGCATTTTTCTGGAATCTTTCTCCAAAGCATGACAGTTAAGTATGTGATTGAGGATTTTGCCTTGAGTTATCTGCATATTGTTGTCGAAGGCTGTGGCCAGATCTGTGTTCCTTTGCGAATGGCGAGAAGTGGAATTCGAGCGATTCCTTTAATGAATCGGTAAAAGCAACTGATTCGATAAAGTTATTTGCTGGCTGAGTTGAGGATTGATGACTATTTCGATATCTGAAGTTAAAATTTAAGAATAATCAGAAGAATAAAAGATAAAAAAGCTAAAGTTTCAATTCTGACATATTTTCTAAATGAATTCATAGTATTTATGAAATTGTTGTAATTGTTTTAATTTTTCTTTAAATTTCAGAAATAATCTACACATACACCTACATATGTATTTATAAATGTATAGTACAGATGTGCTTGAATATGTTTAAAATTCTAAAATTAGCAGAATTTGAATTATCAAGAAATCAAAGAGAACTCTTATTATTAGTATTTAAAAAAAAGAGTAATAGAGATAGATATACATCCAACTAGTTATAGACCGAAATATACATTATGGACTACAATGTAGAAATGGAAAATCCAGACATCAAAAGTTATTCCCCAGAAAGCAATCCAGTCCCCAATGACAACCTCAATCCAAATTCAGATAATGTATTATTCTTCTATTCCTTTATATTATCATGTTGTGCTTGATTAAATTGTGTCAAATGATTATTTATAGAATAATGATGAAAAACCGAAACCCAATCAACCAACAGGATGTCTTGCCTACTTTAGCATCGACTTCTATAAACCTTACTTCAGCATTAACCAATAGGATGTTTCCGATCGCATCAAGAAATCCATGACACCATGGAAGAAGGACTTCATGTAATCATGCAGGGACACTCCCGACCTATACGGTCCATTTTGGGTCCTAACGACTATTGTGTTTTTACTGAGCTCGACAGGAAACCTATCTAGATACTTTAACAACTGGGGAAAGGAAGAATTCATCTTTAGACTAGAGTTAGTAAGATATGCTGTATTGATAGTCTACTCGCTTGGAATTGGAATGCCGGTACTATTGGGGCTTTTATTAAAATTCTTTGGCAGCACTGTCACCATCCCTCAAGTACATTTATCATCTATCATCTAACTCATTAATATCTTAGGTGGTTTGTCTCTATGGGTACTCGCTATGTTGTTTCGTCCCGATATTGATTTTGTGCATCATCCCCACAACAGTACTACAATGGATTCTAATGGTCTATGGCATCCTCAACTCAACGATATTTTTGGTCCTCAACATGCATCCGGAACTGGCAGACATCGAACAGCCTAAGAAGTACGTAGTTTACGGGATATTTGCGGCA
>JAHDVE020003303.1:0-24692 GCA_022606495.2 Halesus radiatus
GAAGTGTAATATTCTAAATTGAAATCAAATGTAGGTATTCAATTACAAACAGAATAATAATCTTTGGAATTATAAAGTTAACTTTTATGTGTCACTTTAACCAAAAGATTTTCACATTTTTCTAACTGTAACATCCCCGTATGAGCGTGAAATAGGGTGAAATATTAAAGTCATCCACGCTTCTTCTTCGATCCATAATGCGTTATATTTTCATTTGGTAGGATTGGTTGGTTGGTTGGTTTGGTAGGTAGGTAGGTTAATAAAGCCGGGTCCAAACGCCCCATAAATAACCAGTTGTTATATTCAATTCTTGGAGCTGTCTGTGGCGGTGTTAAGTATAAATTAAATGTATAAGAACGGGCGTTGTTGATGGCGGCACAGGTGTTGCCGTATCTTTAATAATATTCATGTGACTGAAAAGTTATAGGACTAATTCATGAAATGAAAAAAATTGTGTTCTTTTTTTATCAGATTATTAATTTAATCGATAGATCATGTTTTCACATCTTAAATGTATAATTATTATTTACCTACCTCCCCCCCCCGATCCGATCCCTAATGTCACTGGTCCGATCTCAAGGCTCATCGCCGCGATATCAGAGCAGCTGGCCAATTCCTGGATTAGTGAAGCTATAGTGAGGTTAATTTAAGTGCTAAGAGAGGATATCCAATGAAAAAGGTAGGCCTATTTCAATTTCCCGGCATCTTCCTGTGTTTCTTTGTAGTCCTTCCTTCACCTCTTTATCTCATCTGTTTCTCCAGATTAACTTCGCCGCCAGTTCCAGAATTGGGATTCTTTCAGAGCTATCGAAACAGATCATATACGAGTATATACTGGCGGCATCGGTTTTCTTTTGAATTTTTAGAGAACACACTTTTTGTTGGTTATTAAAACTAAACGTCTTTTTCTTTGACCCTTCAAAGGCCAGCACTCCAAAACACACACTTTGTAGTCTGCTAACGCAAGCAACACTATAAATTATTTTTATATAAATGTCATACGAGTAGTTACGGAAAATATCTAAGGTTTCCTGTAAGTAAGTAATAAGTTCTTAATCTGGAAGCTTTTAAGTTCTATATGAAATGGATCCTGGAAATATAGGTTAAATGTTCAAAAATACATTTACTGGTTTCCAAAAATTTCTCTTGGAAAATTTAGTATGTGTTGCACAGAATTAAAAATAATAGAGTTAGAATTTTATTCACAGTAACAATAGACTTTTTTATAACTACCAGTAAAGAATTTGCGGGTAAATCTTTACTAGTATTTCTTGTGGTTAAAAAAAAATGGTAGTTGTGATATTTTTTATTTTTTATATGAATACCGCACAAGAGTCCTAACTGCTCCCAACCGTCTGGAGCCAGTGAGACTATGGCATCCCAAATTTGGGAATGTTGTAAGGCTGAAGGTATTGTGGAGGGGAAGGAGAAGGGGAAGGGGAAGGTGGGAAAGTTCCTGGCTATTTATATCTGGTCACCAAACACGGCTAAAAGCCATTTCAAGCAACCTTTCAATTCTGAATGGTGGTCTTTAACCAGGGTGATACTGAGAGTATCTTCCACTCTGGAACGTGCGAAAATATAATATGTATTATTTTTAAAGTAATTAATTGTGAAACAGCAAAAATAATTTAAGTAAAATTTACTTGGTTTAGTGCCATTTTGAGTGGTGACTATAAAAGAGGGATGAATCCACATTTTAAACATGTCGTAAAGATTTTTCTTTTCAAAGTGTTATTAAAAACTGTATGACGCTCGAGAAAACATAAATTACCCTTAAAATAGCAGATTCATGTAAAAGTTTTCACATGCTTTGAAAACATTTGGAAAATGTGTGATCATCTATTCGCGCCACGGACAAAACGATAAACTTCGAAAAAAATTATTTTACATCCACCAATACACCAAATCATTACACCATTACACCAAATCGATTGATATTTATGTGGACAGATTTGTTACTCTAATAATTGCAGTGCTTAACGCATCAATTTATGTATTTATTCCACTATGCCCGAAAAACTTAATAACAGGGTGCGTTAATATAAAAAAAATATTTTTATTAATTAAAAAAAAAAAACACAAATCAATTTAAAATGTCTGAAATTTAAGACACTTAAAATAATATTTTGAACAGATATTTAAATAACCAATTTAAAGACCCTTTCAAAGCAATTGTTCGAAACTACAAAAAAACACTTTTGATCTTCGTTAAATGTACTAATTATGAATGTAAATTTTAACTGGAATCATGATCGAATGGGAGGATCAAAATGTATGATACATAGAAACATATGTAATTGATAATATATATGCAGCTGTTGATAAGCCATTTTTATTGGCTTAAAAGGACCTTATTATCTGTATCTTGCCAAATATATATATTTTTAATAAAAACCATTTCTCATATTTCACCATTTTTGCGATCAATTGTATTTTCACTGAAATTATTCAGTCTCAGAACTTATTTGCCATCTGTAACACTCCTCGGCAACAATCAGGAACCTAGATGGCCGGGAGGAATATTATGAAGACGTCAAAACTGAAAGAAGATTTTAATTGATTGTTTGATGAATGCGCCGCAATCAATATTGGTACGGTACCAATCGTACGTAACAAAGCACAAAGCCACTCCACTTTGTTGCTTTCTTTGTGTAGGTACCTGCCTACCTACAATTCTCATTGTATATTGTATGTCGGACACGAGAATTGGTACTTAGTAACTACCTGAACTGGTACATGAAGTAATACAATTGATGAATTTGTAACAAGATTCTTTTTTTGAAAGTAAGTACGAACTAGGTACCTATGTACAATACACAAATGAAGTTTTTAACGTAAGTACTTACTAGCCAGAAGTGGAGGTGTGGTGAAAACATTTCAATACATTCGTTGTATCCACGATCTTTCAGCTTGTGGATACAACGAATATATGCATATAAAAATAAATGTTTTTTCGATAGTTAATTGTGTCAAGCTCAAATTTAATGTATTGCAATTTTTTGTGGTATCTACCTATATATCTGGCTAATTTAGTATAAATCATTTTATTATTTGTTAACAAATCCCATTCTCTTTCAAGGACATTAAAGAAAAATCTAATTTTAAAACACCCAGCCTAATCCATTGCATAGTAGCTAATTTTGTATTTTCTTATATTCGTATGTTTATATGTTGAAATGTACCCAGAAATGGAAATAAAAAATGTACCTAGATTAAGCATATTTAGAGCAAGATGTAAACATTGTGTATGTAATAAGTATTAGAAATAAACAGTATGAATGCTAAATTAAAACGTGAAAAAAGCAAGTTTATATTAGATCACCTGAAGTGGAACTATTGTTTAATAAATAAATAAATAAAAATGTTAATTATACAGTTTTTGTGTGGTCTTTATAGACTATAACTCATGTACCGACGACTTATAACTATGCACAATCGATTTCTTTTAACCGAAGGTCTTTTTTCCGAAGGTCTTTTTTCCGAAGGTCGCGGGTTCAAATACCGGCGTGCGCAAGTAAATTTTATTTAATTAATTTGTGTTGTTTCACAATTAATTCATTTAAAAATAATATATAATATATAGTATATTTTCGAACGTTCCAGAGTGGAAGATACTCTCAGTATCGCCCTGGTGAAAGACCACCATTCAGAATTGAAACGTTGCTTGAAATGGCTTTTTAGCCGTGTTTGGTGACCAGATCTGAATAGCAAGGTATTTCCCCTTTTCCCCACCTTCCTCTTCCCCTTCTCCTTCCCCTCCACAATACCTTCAGCCTCACAACATTCCCCAATTGGGAATGCCATAGTCTCACTGGCTCCAGACGGTTGGGAGCAGTTGGGACTCTTGTGCGGTATTCATGTAAAAAAAAAAAAACCCCTTTACAAGCATATTTGAATATCATTTTTTTCATGCATATCTGTAAAACACAAATTATTTACATACTTTTGGAATTTTTTGAAATTGGTGTCTTTCCTTAGGTGAAACATTTTTCTTTCTTTTTTAAAATTTGTTATCACTATATAGTTTTACTACATCTGCAAAACACAAAATATTTACACACTTTCGATGGAGAACTTAGCCAGCCGAGGAACTGAACTCACGCCCCCTGACCTTTTTCCTTAGTTAAAACGTTTTTTAATTTCCTTTGTTATGTTTTTTTTTTCAGTATATATATATATTTTTTTAAAAATAAAAAGTACTCTTTTCCCAATCACAAGAAATAGTATAAAATAGAAAATAACATATATTGCACAAATCTGTTGTTCATGTATAATATGTAACAAATTTAATTTTAGATAATAAAATTTAAAAAAAAAATGTTTCAGCCCGTTTTTGTATCGAACAATTAATATGGAACGACAGTAATGAAAGGTATTGGCCCCTCAAAATTTAAATGCCGCAGCATCTTAAAGGCGTTATTTTGATGTATTGATTTTGCATTAATTTATTAACTTATTTTTTAATTTTTGTTTTACGCGTGATATGTCATTCACCTACCATCTTATTACTATTTTATTTTTTCAAACTTTTGTATATATTTTGAATATTTTTTTTTTAATAACTAGGTATATTTTGTATGGAATGTGTGGGACTGCACTAACCTCCCCACATACCAGAATAAACATTTATTTATTTTAATAATATGTCGGTTGTTATTTCAAAGTTCCATTTCTCATGGAGCAGAATCACACCGACATCTAAAAAAAGTTATTTGAACCGAAAAATTTGAGAAAGCAAAACCTTACAATTTTCATGAAGCCAGCTCAGCTTTTGAGCGATTTCGTCGTTTCTGTAAAAATAACTCACTTCACCTATTTACTTGGAAGGCAGACAGAAACCTAATTTATTGACGCTTCGAGGCAGTCACACGTTTCATTTTCTGGAGATGAATTGTGTGGGATTTCTCTATGGAGCACTTAACCGTAACCAATTATCGGATGTTTGGGAAAAAACTCTTTAAAAAAATATTTGGTTATGCCTAAGTACATTCTACTTGTATTTTATATTATGCATTACGATGCAATGTATGTTCGTAAATATAAAAAAAAAATCTGTCTAGATAAGTTTAGTGAAGTAAAAAAAAAACTGTTTTGGTCTCCAGCATAGATAAGTTTTTGGCATCTGTATATTTATCGGTCCAAATTTATAATTCTTTTTTTAAAAAAATATTTTCTTAATCTTATTTCCTCTTAGTTTCGAATAATATTGTACTGAAATCTTGGGAGTAACAATATGCGATTCTAGTAACAGGGCGTAGCGACTAATTTTCAGCCCCCAGAGCAAACTTTCTAATGGGCCCTTATCCTATCACAACGAATATGAAAAATATTGGATACTTTTTATGCTTTCAACAATGTCTTCAAGGGCTTTATTCGAAATATAAAAATAAATATTATGTTTCTATTTTTGATCAGTATCACCCTGATGAGAGATCGCCATCGAAATGGCTAGGAATCGCTTTATCTAAATTTATTTATTTATTGTATAATATACGCCCTATATAGACTTTTAAATATAAAGTTAGTTATAATAAACAGGTGCAAAACACATCACAGTAGGTTCAAAGATAATAAATCGAACAAATACGGGAATAACATAGTGTAAGTACCATTCTAAGTAATAAGTTCACAGGCGAAAAATCAAACATACCTCACATTCTCTGTTACTTACACTCATATATTAATAATTATACAGGATGTATGCAATAATCGTTTGTTTGTATTTATATTCAGAGCAGTTGAAAATGTCTACTATATCTGAATATGTATTACCTACTGTGTGAAGTCGAGGTACCAATGAATATTTGAAAGACTCAGTTCTGAAGTTATTGTTACAATTAAACAAAATTTTAGATCGGTTAGTTCTAGTTGGAATATGAAATGAAATTAAGCTGACCATATCAGGGCTGTCTATAAAACCATTTACAATTTTTAAAATAAAAGTTAAATCAGAAACAATTCTTCAATCTGATAGTTTTAATAATTTTAGTTCTTTCCTTAAGTGATTGTAATTTATAGTTTCAATAGGTAAACCGAGTTTATAGTTAACATATCTTAAAAATTTATGTTGAATTTTTTCAATGGAGTCGGAATGAATTTTATAGTGAGGGGACCATATAGAAGAATTATATTCGACTTGACTACGAGTTAAGTGTAATATAAATAGGTACGTGCTTATCAACCAACAAATTACCTCTATCATTCCTCTGCCCAACTTCCTTCAACCTCACAAAATTCTTCAACATGGATTACATAGTAATCAATGTCTCCAGGCAATTAGAAAACTAGTAGGAATCATTTATAATTAAATACTAGCAATGAAATCAAATACTAAAAAGAGAGAACTTCAATGCGTATTGTCAAATTATGTACAGATTTCAATGCCCTACCGAGGGTGCCTTCAAGCGACCCCCCCCCCCCCTCACTGGAAATTGCCCAGGCTAAACAAGTATGTCGATACGCTACTGAATGTGACTCGTAGCAATTTATTTTATAATCACGTTCGGCTATCTATTATCTTCGTTCAAATTTTGTGCTGGTAAGTGTTAATTTTGCAAATGTGAGAAGAGTTTTTTTTTTATTTCACTTGAGTGCCTCTAATATGCAAATCCATCACTTTAAAATTGATTAAGTGTATTATTATGCTAATACCTGTATTTAGCATCAGACAGATAAGAATTTTAACAAACCGTTTTTTACTCTCGTGTGTATGAATTTTATCCGCGGGAAAAACAAAATATAATTACAAATTACATTTTGAAGGACTTTCACCATAATTTTTTGTCTCTTTAATTTAGCTTACAAAATATAAAAAAAAAAAACAATTTAACTCACACACAGTGGCGTTCAGAGTATTTGATCAGTGGGAAAAACAGTGAAATAATTGATAAAAATAAAAAAAAACTTGTGTAATAATAAGAAGGCTACGCTGCTGGTTTCAGCAGATGTTTGTCGGGCACATCAAATATCCAAATATTATCATAATTATTATCATATTCCAAGCCAGTTAGATACATACATTACTTCAATTATTTTATTGATCGCACAATTGCATGAAAGAAAGCCAACGCAATATAATTATTTCGTTAGTAAAGTTGTACTAATCAATGGAGGCCCAACAGATGGCACTGGTTGTTACATTTGTAATTTGTACCGATAGGCACGTCCTTTTGCGACACCATGTAACATAAACGAGTCTTTTTTTGAATGCCCATTGCGCATGTATGTACATTTTTTGTGTAGAATACCATCAACATTTGAATATGACATTTTGCACACTTAGTTACTGCTTTTGGCATCTTATAATATGGCGATCGGTGTGGCGCGCGCGGCGCCGCGGTTCCTAGCTGAAACTTCAGGCGTATTTTGAAAGTATATATAAATTTCTTGCAATATATATATATTTTTTTATGCGTGTAAGGCATGTTCCTATATTGAATGCACGCCTCAACTGGTTTCGCTAGAGTTAATGAAATTGTGATTTTAAGCGTGCATTGTGTTTTTTTTTGTGACTTGTTTTTAGGTATTAACTTGGAAAGTTGTTTTTTTAATGCTTTCAATGATTTTTTTTATTCAAAGGCTTGAAATTAAAGGTAATTAAACTTAATCTTGGTTGTTTGTTTAGGTACCAGTGACGTATAGTGACTTTTGAAATCATTTTCCACTTTTCGTAATTGTATACACTAAATGATTATAGTTGGTATTCTTATACTGTCTGCGCCAGGAAGTCTTCGACCTGCCCAAGGTTGTAAATCTTGGACCTTTGGATGGATGGAATATGTCGAGATAATCTTGACGTGGATGGCTGATTATTACTCGTCAGATAAAAACACTGTCGTTGTTAACACTTATATATTAGTATATTTCTGAAGAGTAACACAATGGTCTAGCGATGCTTCAATATATCCGCAATAAGTTAACGCAGGCTGTTGTTTACTGAGAATATCGTGAGAAAAGAAGAATTAATAATGCACTTGATGTTATTTATAACTTTGATATTTATTGTATTCCCAAATAAAACTATGTGACAAATGTATCATCGTGTAAAAGCCTTCTAGGCGTGAATAAATAAATAAATAAATAAATATTTAGAGCCATACAATGACTTGATTTTGTAAAATTATCTGTTTAATTCATCTAATATAAAAGTGTACCGCATAACTTAAAAAATTGAAAGAAAGAATGACATTGGATAAAAAATACTATTAATTAAAATGATAATACTGCTACAAATACTTAACAATACAAAAGCTTTTAAATTGTTTTTTTGTTAGTTAGAAAAAGGTTCAATGTACGCCACTGGTATCAAATCAAGTATCAAGCTTACGGAATTTAATTTAAATAACATTGGACAAACACGTAACTTACAAATTATATAACTTTGGAGACCGAAAAACCAAATTTCAGCTTAATTATGTTGTTTTTCTTTAAATTAAATTAAATTAAAGAGTCAAACAAATTCGTGTAGGTACCTGTTGAGATAGAATGATGGTAAAAATTAACCTAAAAATTTTAAATTCGAACAGTATTTGATTCTGGTTTTCTTAAATATATTTGAAGGAATGATGGAGAAATGTTCTTAAATTTTCAAATTGTTTAATTTGAATTGGAAAGATGAATGGATTATATATATCGAGACAAAAAACTTGTTGGTTGAATAATGATAAGGAAATTGTTCCAAAAATTTCAAAATATGTAACTTTATTTGATTTAGTTTTGCCTTGAGAAGATGATTATGCCTAATAAGATCAATACCAAGTCAATAATGTTGAAAAATGATTGGAATAATATATGTTCCAATTTTTTTAATATTAATTCCATACAGGAGGCCCCCAGTAGAATATTTTACCTCAGGGTCTGTCATCTTTGGGCATGCTGTGTGGTATCTATTTTTGAGGAAAGGAAGGAAAGGATGTTCTGGAAAGAAAAAAAGGTATGAGGGGTGGGTAGGAATCTGGGGGTCAGTGCAGTGCAAGGCGATAGGTCGAGAGAGTCCGTTTGGAGAGGTCAAGGGGTCCCCTTCAACCGGTCTTTCCCGATCCTGTCGACCACGCAGTGTATAAAATTATTTATTTGTAGATACATATCAAGACTTTTGGAAAATTGTTCCAATTGTCTTGAAATTTCCGGCGTAATTTCATCATGTTAATCTTCCTCATGTCTATATATATATTTTTTTATAATGTAAATGTCGCACAAGGGTCCCAACTGCTTCCGAATGTCCGAAGCCAGTTGGACTATTCATCCCCAATCGGGGCATGTCGTGAGACTGAAAAGAGTGGGAAACGGAAGAAGAAGGTTGGGTATTAGTATAAGTATTCAGATGTGGTTATCAAACACGGCAAAAGAATTTTAGCAAGCAACATTTAGGTCTTTAAAGGTGACCTTACACCAGAATACTGAGAGGATCTACTATTCTAATATGATTACCAATTTTAAATAAGTGCGATATGTTAAGAAATAAATTCTAGAGAAATTTTCGTAATTTTCTTCGGATTTAACGTAAGGAATGTTAGCCACAAGTGCCATAAGTTAGATTATTGTTTCAAACAGATAGATTATTGGATAATTCGACGGATTGCACATAAATAAATAAATAAATAGAGGCTTTGCCCCGATTGGAAAATCTGAAAAATGCGTGCGCAGGAAATGTGCTTATTTATTCGACAGACTGACGTTTATTCGGCCCGAGGATTACATGATAATTTATATTATTAATTCAATAAAAATAAATGTACGCGCCTGTTAAGCCGGGAGGGGAACGATGAAAGAGTCGCAGAGGATGTGGTGTTTAGGTTAGCTCAGATCAAAATACGCATATGGGAAGATTATGAGAGAATTCCACTTTCTGAGATTTTAAGACCAGATTGTTGCTAGGAAGCTAGATTCGCGTTGGATTAGAAAATATTTAATGTAAATACATTAATGGTCAGCACCCAAAAAATACAAACTTTGTAGTATGTTTATGTAAGAAATCATACGAATGATTTATTTGTATATTCTATAAGGATAGTTAGGAAAATGTATAAGCTTTAAAAAGACAAAAATTCTCAAATTGTATAACTTGGCAATAAAATGTATACATTTCTTACAACCAATTCGGACCAAATTCTTAGCCTTCCTCGATGCAACACTAATTCTAAGCAAAACTCTTTCACCTATCGAGCATCTCAAATTATTATCACGCCCTACTTCGTAAAGTTCCACCGGCGATCTATCGAGCCTTTACAAGTTCAGATAGCTATTCACCTCATACTACCATCAGTCTATTAACTTTCTTCTTTATATATATATATATATATATACACTACTTTTCATGTTCTTTTATTAATATAAAATCACAGACATTCATTTCAACTAGATCGAGCCCCCCTTCCTTTCCACACCCCATAACAAATTACATGTATTTTTTAAATTTATATTATTTCTTTGTTTTGAATAATTATCTGATATATAATACCCAAGTGGAAACCTGTAAATAGTCACATTAGTATCACTTATTTATTACACTTCGTTATTTATGTAAAAGGTTTGTCTCAAATAAACAAAAATAGAATAAAAATGAAATAAAATAACAATTTATTTCATTCCATATTCCGTACGTACAGTCGCCAACAAACAATTTATCTCATTGTTTAAAAGCATTATGTGCTAAAGTGTTTTTTCTACAGAATTGAAATTAACGCCATCTGTGATCGCAAATTTTCATAATAATTTTAAGTTTAACCTTAAACGTTTCTATATTCCAACTATTCGCAACAACAAAATAGTGTTTTTTTTTTCTTCACATTTCGCGTAAAGTAGTTTTTAGTGCGTTGAGTTAATTCTTATTTACGGAACATTGCAGACAGCTTCTTTCATCTGAACTCATTTTCAAACTTTTGTACATTTCTATGACCGGGGGACATTAAAAAATATAAGATACGACCGTCTCATTTGAATATCGTAAGGTCGCTCTGGGAACAAATCACTTTGCGGCTCTCGGCTTGCTCCAGGCGCTGAGGCGCTCACCAGTACCTGCACCGCGGAGTGGTCAACACCATACCTAAACTATACACACACACTATACACCATACAGCCACAGAACACTGCCAGTGTTGGGATGAACGCTTTAATGGCTCTTCACGCGTTTTGATGTCTTCATTTGTAACCCGAACCGAATTGCCATGGGAGAGATACAGCGGTGTTAACTCTATTTTAAATGCAGACTTTTTTCAATTTTTCGCTGTTTTTAAAGTTTCAAATGTTTTTAGAAAAATTTTCAAAGTATTCAATGTTTTATTGTATTTAAGTTTAATTCGAAGAACTCTGTTTTATTTGAAAGTCAATTTTTGTTTTTATTACAAACGATCATTTTTTAATCACCGAAGAAGATAATGGTAATGAAAATACGATATATTCGAAAACACGGAAAATACAATAGATAGCGTTCCTGACCAGGATTTGAACCCAGATCATCGAGTCTTACGGGGCCAAATGCATTCGGTCATTTTTATTAATCTCAAATTTCACTTCGAGAATTAATAACATTATTATAAAATATTTCCAATCATTTGATGGCTGCCATTTTTGGTGTGACTGCAAAGTTCTAGATTTATTAAATATTACAGTAAGCTTCAATAATTATATCCTAACAAATTGAATATTACTATTAAATTGGACAACATAATAGAACAGAACAACGGAACAGTACAGTACAGTACAGGCACAGCACAGACGCGAGTACCTACGGCTGTCAACTGAGCGTTAGCATCCGCCACAGCATGTTTGAAGATTTTGTAGTATAATAATCCTATTCCCATATGCACTGTTAATTTATAACCTAAATTAAATCAATTTATCGTTATCGACAATCCCGTGCATGTGCGGATACACTATGCCCACGTACGCTGTAATATGAATGTGCTCATAGATAATGTAGGCAACTAGTTTTGTCGTGCCAGTACTGTACTGTTCTGCACTGCGCGGTGCTGGTAGACGTAAATGGACGTTTAAAGTTAAAACGAGAAGATCCAGGCCGTAATTGTTGCTTCAATAGCTACGTATTTTGTTCACAAATAGAATCCATAACTTTGTTCAACACTTTGCAATCTTTTAAAGCAATGATAATCGAAACCGCAATCTTCAAACCATAAATATACTCGTATAATTCTAAAGATTTTATCTCAATCCTTTTCCAAATGCTAAAGAGTGCATCATCGCCATCGGGAGAATATTATTGCGACTTTTGATACGTTGTTCCTCAATATACTTACCTATCGGAGAGACATACATTCAGTGGCGTCCACAGAATTTGTAATCAAGATAGGCACTAGGAAAAAAACATCGAACTAATTGATTAAAAAAAAATATACCGCAGACAACACCCTTGGTGCAAGTTTATGATAATCAAATATCCAAATAACCGTTTAATTTATGCATATCGACCCCTTGGAATAACAAGGTTCCATCTGACTTAGCAATGTCATGTGATAATATGATCTATAAAGAGTAACTTTAAACCTCATTATAGCATAACATTGCAGTAATGGAATCAGATGGAACCTTGTTATCCGAAGGGGTCGATATTACAAACCAAATACTGGATATATAAAAAAAGTTCATGTTTTTTCCATTAAATAAACACAAACAATATTTTGAAAGAAAGTCAACATGATAAATAATTTTATGGTAAAGTTGTTCTAATTAATAGATTTACCAACAGATGGCACTGATTTCTCAATTTTCTGGTATTTCTGAAAAGCACTGCTAACACTGTGACACAAACGAGTCGTCCCTTGATGCGAATTGTTCACACATCTACGTTTGAATGTATAGAATAGAGTTAACATATGAATATGATGTGTACGTTATTTTGCATACTTAGTTCCTGTCTTTGACACGTTATGGTGGTGGGGTCAGCGTGTCGTGCGCGGCGCTGCCTTTAGTGGTTGGTACTTTGGACGTGCTTTTGTAAGTAAAGATTGATTTCTTGCAATAATTTTATACATTTTAACATTTTTAATATTTTCATGAAAGTAAGTTAGGTAATGCTTATGTACCTGTATATACGGCCCGCCTCTGCAAACATTTGTATGAAATTGGTTTTCTTGCCTTAAAAAGAAATTCATCAGAAAATGTTACTAAAGACTTTTTAAAAAATATAGATAGTTTTTGCAGTAAGTGATGGTTTTTCACTAAGGTTTTATTTGAAAATAATACTCACAGCCATCTTATCATATCTTCCACTGTGCCAACGCGCATTCTTCAGGTATTCAAAACCCAAAAATTAATAATTCTTGACAAGTGAATTTATATCTTGTTAGAATCATTTGTACCAAATTGATTAACAGACCCGTTGGAAAAATAATAACGTATCATTTCGTATGTTAATACGTTTTTGCCGCAGTCCCAACTGTCCAAAGAGCGACTAGAATGGACTTGATTTGATTCAGACATTAAAGTTATGGCTCTTAATAGGAATATATTTTACCATAAACTATTGAATAAACGTGGGGCAATTTAGCTTTATGGCCTACAGAAATTACATTTAATTTATTTTAAGCCTCTTGAACAACTCGCGCGGATAAACACAAACCTGTAATAAGAGATTTATAAAATATTGGTTTAGAACATTCCCACATAATGGAAAAATGGGAACTCATTTGGAATACTTTTATGTGGATGTATTCGAGTATTATGTGGCTAAACAAATATCAGTATTGAGTCATCGAATTGATTGAGCGTTTTATAAGTAGTTGGATGGTATTTTAAATGTGTTCATTGGCCTAATCTTGAGCCTCGAGACGCACTATAATAAATATATTTTTGCGGCATTAGTTTATCGCGAAGATGAATTAAAATATCAATATAAATAAATACGTTCCACGGCACTTAACGCTAGAGACGAATCTTGTGGTCTTCAAAACATTGTCATAAAATCACAAAAATACAGTTTTTGCTTGCTGTAATCTTATTTTTTCTTTAGGATATTCGAAACATGATTATAACGCTACGCGCTCAGAGATAGCGTTAAATTAGGGATTAAAAAAATACGATTCACGTAATGCTTTTAAATATTGAGATGAATTGTTTTTTGGCGGCCAGTTTATGTCAATGTGATATTTTATGTATATGTTATAAATGTTCCAATATCAGAAACGTTACTTCAATTTTAAAAAGTACTTTTAATGTTATTTTTATTAATGATTTTTGGAATATTTTTGAGTAGTGTCGCAAAAACGTATCTTGATGAAGTACGTGTTCTTCAAAAATGGATCAATAGTTTAATCGCAGCATGGAATCGAATTATCCTTGTTTTCAGGAGTGTTTCCACAATTTATAGAATAAGTTCAAAAGTGATTTTTTGGGATTTGCAGTCTGACAGCAATCGGAAAGTTAACAACAAATTCACTATTAATAAAAAAAATAATAAAATTGAAATCCTTATTTAAAAACTGAACTTGATCAATTAAACACACACACACACATATATATACGAGTATATCTAATGCTACCTCATTCTAGTGCGTAAGATACATTAGCGAAGTATATTATTATTATTATTTTTTATATTTTATATGAATATCGCACAAGAGTCCCAACTGCTCCCAACCGTCTGGGGCCAGTGAGACTATGGCATTCCCAATTGGGGAATGTTGCGAGGCTGAAGGTATTGGGGAAGGGAAGGAGAAGAGAGAGGAAGGTGGGAAAATACCTGGCTCTTCAGATGTGGTCACCAAACATGGCTAAAAGCCATTTCAAGCAACGTTTCAATTCTGAATGGTGGTCTTTCACCAAGGCGATACTTATAAGGTTATTAACATGTTTAATTACTAGACGACCTACATCAAACTCAAGAGTCAGTTCCCTTCTAATGTAGTATATTATTCCATTGCATTTTCATTTTGTAAAAATTAATACAATATAATTTTTTTTTGAATTTTCAGTGTTCGGTACATGTATTTTAGAAGGTTATTGTTTTGCCTAACTACGGTTTTCGGGTAGCGATTATTTCACAAAGTGTTTTGAAAGGTCTTTAATTTTAATTACGTGAACGGCTTCATTACGAAGGCTTTCAATTCAAATTGTGTTTTGGAAAATATCATCACTAATTAGAGTTGGAGGTGGGACTGGATGGTCGAAAAAGTTAAGTATAAAACTGGCCGTGCTACAGGAGTTCGTTTTATCGTTTTAGCAGGCAAAAATGAGGGAAATAAACTTTCACTGGACGACTGCTGATGTTAAGAATTTTTTATTGTTGTTTTTTTTTTATTATCGTTTTTTTCAGATTGAAAATAAAATTATTATCCTTTTTATTTAATGTTCTGTGTATTTAAAATTCTTTTTGAGATGTATGCTGCATCCATCGATATGAATATATACAATTTCGATTCTTAGCTGTTAGAAGGAGAGGAAAGAAAAGGATGTTGAAATAAATATAAACCTGATTAATTCATAAAGCGATAGACTCAGGGAACATTCGGAAGAAGAGGCACACCAAAGAAGTATGTTTTTTTTAAATGCCCTCTATTCTAGTGACAAAATTCTTATAAAGTGTTACGCAATATAATATTCGATTGAAGAATTTATCTACAAATTTCGATAAACCGGAAATACAACTTCCCATTTAAAAAAAAAGTGAAAAGTGAGAGTAGGTAGCGTTTTAATTCACAAATTTCCACAATATTAGTTCTTTTGTTTTTCATATTTTTTTCCAAAGTTTCCATCCAATTTCATAACTCGCTTTGAAGTCTTGCCTTTTATCAATATTTTAACATTCCAAAAGTTAAGTTAAGCATTTGTAGGTAACATTATTTAGAGAAATAGGTCAGACATGTATGCCCATCTTTGAAATATTAAATAACAACACCTAGGTAAGACACCTGTAATTTATTGCTCCCATTTAACAAAAATAAATATTTTGAAAGAGTTCTGTTGAATAAATTAACTGCACCAACCTGCCAAGGAATTGGTCGGCGGATATTTCTTTTATGGCAGCTCTGGGAAGGGAAAAAAACGAGCTTTTGTATTTCATTCTTCATGCCTACGTTTTTACTGTGGAAGATCGTACTCTGCGGGTCATTCACTAAAGGTAGTCACGGTGATGGGTGGATACTATTTGTTAGCGGCATTTCAATGGGATGAAGGCCAAAAAAGGTAATTTATGTCTAAATAAATATGCTATTTTACGGTTTCTGTATAAAATATAGGAAACTCGGATATTCTCACAATATTTTAGATGGAATTTATCTAATTATAGGTACTGTGGGATATTTTTTAAACCATAACTGAAGTTTTAAGACAGATATAGTTATATATAAGTGAAAGAAAGCAATAAATCAAAAGATATTTATTAATTTTCTCACTTTGTAAAAAAGAAGGCAGTCTACTGACTTAATATCTCTCTTATTGTCCAAGTAATTCTGATACCCAAGTTCCTAATAGACGCTATTTAAGGCGATCCACCGGCTAAAATTCCAACGAAATCACGCGCTCTTTATGCAGGTGGCGATAAGGTTTAGATTCCCGCTTAACACCGGCCGCATGTTTCGATTTACGCAGAAAAACCATCACCAAAATGCGTGTTTTATTCTATTCTGTGAATCTCAGACATAATTATTAAAATATTTTACGGTCATATTTAAAAAAAATTAATTAAGCACAATGAACAATACGACAATATCGGAAAAGGGGTTCATAAGTAGGAGAGTTTGCCGTTTAAACATTTTTTTAATGTCCGATACTTTATTTTTTTCTAGGCTTATAAAAAGACAACAACAAAAATGCCCGGTTAAACGAAAGGCTAGGGTGTATTCTACTTGCAGTATTTAATTAAATCATCTATGATATTTTCAGGCCATCAAATTCTCAAACCGAAAACACATGATTTTGCATTACTTCCCATTGCATCGCCTTAAGGAGTTATAAAACATTTTATCTAGTCATTTAATAAAAATATTGCCTATTTCAATCCAATGTCTCAAATGTGTAGATTGTACAATGAATGTGACGATATAGATATCTTTATAAATTGACTCGCATATTTTAAAAAGCAAATTAGTCATCTCCTATTACGTCATGGAAAACATTGGTGTTATTAAAAATGCTGTAACTTCCTTAACTTTTTTTCTTGTCTTTCTATATCTTATATAATGTTCTATGTTCACCTTATGGTGTAATTTATTTATTTATGGAGAAAATACAGATACAGACAGTAGTAATATCGAAACAATATAGAAATATTTGGAGAACTCCGCCTGTCTCCTAACCTATTTCTCACTGATTAATATGATAACGATAAATAAACAAATAAACATTAAAAATAATATTTAGACAAGTTAAGGAATTAAAGATTGTGGTTACACAGAAAGTTTTTGAAAAAGTGCGCAACATTTAAATAGAGTAACAGAAGGTAAATAAACTTTACAAATAATACTTACAAGAATTTAAAG
The DNA here is from genome assembly GCA_022606495.2 of Halesus radiatus. NCBI lineage: Eukaryota > Metazoa > Arthropoda > Insecta > Trichoptera > Limnephilidae > Halesus > Halesus radiatus. The sequence continues at coordinate 17,436 of JAHDVE020003303.1, forward strand.
GGAAAAAATAATGATTAAATTAAAAATTTTAATTTACAAGGAAACAATAAAAAAGTACATAATGTCCAAACACTGTTTGTTGAAGTTTGTTAGTTTAATATTATTATATGAAAAATAGCTTTCAATTCTCTTTTAAAATCAATACATGTATCAAATAATATAGTTATTAGAAATGTTATTACGTGTTGTTTTCTCTTTCATTATCTTATATTATTCTTAGTGTTCTATTTAGCATCCCTACCAAGGGATAACTTAACCAAAACATTGCATCCCGCGAACATTTTTAACTGGATTATTAACACTTACGCACTCCTTAAAGATAATTTTATAAATAAAACCATGTATGATCGAGTGAAAAATGTTGAGATTCGTAAAGAATGCAAGGCTGATGTAAGCGTAGTGAGCAAGATTAAGAAAGGGACGCTTAGATGGTTTGGGCATGTAGAGCGAATGAACGAAGAAAGGAGTGTAAGGAGAATGTATGACGCAAATGTGAATGGAAGAAGCCGGGGACGCCCGAGGAAGACATGGCACGATCAAGTGAATCAAATAATTGAGTCAGATCATGTCAGAAGTCGGAATAACAGAAGAGAATGTATGAGGCGTTGTATGAATGTGAATGAAGCAAAGAAGTGTATGCCAAGATCGAGTTGTTTGGCGGTCCGTCCTCTCTGCCTACCCCTGCGGGGAAACGGCGTGATGGTTAGTTAGTTAGTTAGTTAGTTAGTTTGATCATCTTAATACTCTGTAAATATTTCATAACAATAAATAAAATTCACTCGTACCCGACTCAAGTATTTAACTCACTCTCTCGTGTTTAGAATTCCCATCCTGCCCATCGTTCCAGGCAAACCATTGCCATTGCCAGACAATAAAGTTAATTCGGTTTATACTTAGTCGTTGTCTTCTGGAAACATTTTTAGAAAACGAACTAACATTCGTTCTAACGTTTCGTCCCCTTGACACGCATTAAATGTGTTAATCTCCTTCAAAACTCCGCTAATCTATTATATCAACTGGAAAACACATTCTTCAGACTTCAACGCATAAAATATAATTTCCCATAAGATTTTATTTTACCTGTTACTAAATTATCAACTGAGAACCATATCATAACTAACCGAACCAATTTAAAGTTTTAAAGCCACAATCTTCTGCATCGTGCATCAGTTCTGAATTCTGTTCTATTTCGTTGCTCCAATAAAATGTATAAAGTTATAATGTAATAATAGAATGACTTATGTCCTCAGTAATCTGAGAGCAGGCATCTTATTGCAAAGGCAAAACTTCGATATAACACGCCCCGGCACTAATATTTTGAATTTTTACTATGCCGACGCATCTCAAACGAATCTGATTTGATGCAGTGATATTGAAGTTATGAGATTGGCCTTTGAATAATAATTCGAGCTTTATTTCGAAATATCAGCGAGACGTTAAGCTAATAAGGTGTCCCGACTTGCGCTCTTTTTTCAAACATTTCATTCAAATCCAGGCAGCTTTACAGCTAACCTTAAACACATGTAATTGATTATATAATTAAAAATATTAATAATAATATTTTTTATTTATATTTCTAATTTAAATATATTATTCAATGTTTTATAATTGTTTCGTTATTAGCATTTTTGAACAATTACTTACCTACTTTTATTCATTTTTGTTTATGCTCATATTTTGTATATTCTTAAATTATTGTTATAATTTTTTTATCATTTTTCTATACTTGAAATGATTTTTTTAGTATTCATTTATTCCTGAGGGTGATAGCATTGCTATCGAAACATGTCGAAATATTTATATATTTTAATGAAAGTGGTGTATACAAAGTGTATTTTTAATTATATAATTAATAATGACTCCACAAAGTTACCAATCATTTGAAGAAATTATATGTAATTGAAGTAAGCACGTATTTAAAAACATATTTATTATTAATTGATAAACTAAAGATCTTAAAAACTTAAGACAAGATTTTTGTGCATAGCGCAAAGGGTAACAATTATTTTTATAAACAATAATTATTAGCCTGAAACACTCATCCAAATTGAAAAAAAAAAACCTTTCCGAGCAAAGATAAATGTCGCCGACAGGACTCCAACCTGCACTCTTCTGATGTCCGGTCAGATGCTCTACCGTTGAGCTACGTATTTATTATTATTTATTATTTATTTACCATCTATTTGAGGGATTTAGCCGTTACAAGCCTTTCTCATACTAATAAAGTAGGTTGTTTACAGGTGAAAATATAATAAAAACAGTAATTATTGAATGAAACACTAGTATATATTGATTAACTTGGCGGGTTTGCGATAAGCCGACGTAGCTCAACGGTAGAGCATCTGACCGACATCAGAAGGGTGCAGGTTCGAGTCCTGTCGGCGACATTTATCTTTGCTCGGAAAGGTTTTTTTTCAATTTGGATGAGTGGTTCAGGCTAATAATTATTGTTTATAAAAATAATTGTTACATATTTATTACTTTGAAGTAAGTTTTACGCAGATATAATGCCCATGAAATATAAAGACATTAATTTTATGTTAATGTTAATTGATCTAATCGCAATATTATTATAGTGCAATCCAGATATTGCAGCTTCTCTTTATGAAGGGTTTTTAAATTATTTTTTTTTATATTTTGAATGTAAATTTTATGTTTTAAATAACAACTTCCGTTAGACAAACTACAAAAAAGTACATTATCCGGACTTTTTGCATTGTATTTTTTTCTTTTGTAAAATTAAATTTTAAAAAAATGATGAATTTACATTATAAGATGGAATTTTTTAGTAAAATAATATTTTTATGGGACAATTGAATTTAAGTGTTCTTGTCCTCGAATACTATCTCCCGTCTGATATTCTCTGCTATTCGGATATAATTAATATAATATACTTCCGTACCAAAAACATTATGCTCGATGAAATTCATTAGTTTCCTATATCACGAGATGGACAAATGAATTATCAATCTAGGTATGTATCTATATGTTTGTTTTTTTTTATTTATTTTATTTTTTTTATTTGTACAAATCTACAGTTTTATTCCGAGCTTGATGAAATTTTGCACATTTGATCTTCAAAAAAAAAGGAGGTTCACTGTCTACTTAGATTTTGAAAAATCGCCCCATCCCCCTTTCCCACCCCTTAAAGCAGAATTTTGGTACATACTTAGTGACGAAATTTTGCAAAATTGACGTATAAATTAAGAGGGAAGGGGTAACAAAACACAACCTCAAAATTTTACTCCAAACCATTCGTAACCCAGTCAAAGCCGGCTACTTCTGCTAGATACTTGTATTATTTTAGACTACGATAATACATTTTTATAAACGTTGCTATCTAGTTTTAGGAAGGTCACTGAGAAAAGACAAAACAATATAATAATATTAAAGAAAGTGAAGTGAACCCATTACGTTTGACTGTTGCAAAATGAAGGGTTCATCTAGTGTTTTCTCTATCATTGGCTTTTATGTCTTTATTAGTGACTCAGCGGAGGAGCAAGAAAACTTTAATCCGAAGATTTGTGGTTGTTAAATAATGCCAGAGGAATGCGCTTCCAAGGGGAAAAAGGCTTTCGTAACAGGTGTTTGTTTGAATAGATTTGTTATGTAGGCATTAGTACAAAAATAAAATAATAATAACCAGTCCGACTCATTGAAATTGTAAATCCATTCATTACAAGTTGATAATTCTATCATCACGTTTCATATAGGTATTTCCTTTGCTAAATAAACCAGCACACCTGGAAATTTGAATACAGTAGCCAGAACTTATTTATATAGATTAATATTATATATTTGTCATATGAAATGTTCCTACCGGTCTTCAAAAATGTGTATCATTTTTAATCATTGAAGATAATATTAACAAATCTCAATTGATAATATGAAACAGAAAATAAAAAAGGTAACCAGGACCAGCGCTCTATCCAACTGAGTTAAAGCTACCATACTGCTTTCCGTTATTTTCATCGATATCATACTTTAATCTTTTTTTTCTAAGAACTTTTTTTTGTTTTATATGATTGCCGCGCAAGAGTCCCAACTGCTCCTAACCGTCTGGAGCCAGTGAGACTATGGCATCCCCAATTGGGGAATGTTGTGGGGATGATGATATTAGGGGGAGGGGAAGAGGAAGATGGGGAAATACCTGGCTATTCAGATCTGGTCACCAAACACGACTAAAAGCCATTTCAAGAAACGTTTCAATTCTGAATGGTGGTCTTCCATCAGGGCGATACTGAGAGTATCTTCCACTCTGGAACGTACGCAAATACACTATATATTATAGAACTGTTGATATAATCTTCATTCCCATATATTATTTGGTTGCGATCTTTCCATGACTTCAAGATTCTATTCGATATTTTTTTGTGATGGAAATATTACAATGAGATTTATGAGCTTCAATAAGTTATTCTAATAAAAAATGAATTAAAAGTTTCTTAACTCCTGTTGGTCATGTCAACCCTGTTTGTAAGTGGTTAAATAATGTACTCTATTTGGGAAGAAGAGTAGTTAAGAATGTACACGTAGATATAACATCCTAATGCATTTTTTTTTGCCATAAGGTAACTGCTTCATGTGTCACCTTATCATACCGAAGTTGTTTTTAAAAGATTAACGGCGGTAAATACATTTTCTGAGTAATTAAGATACAGCAGGGTGTCACTGATACTGTATGAGTTAAATACAGCATCTATGATAAATATGTAAACGTCAACTTTATTTTTAATTTTATTTTATTATTGTACGACGAATTACTCATCCATTTAAAGATCGAGATTTTTAATTTTCACATTCACAACATTTGAAAAAAAATAGGCACACAAAAAGGTTTTAATGTTATTTAAAGAGCAATTAAATACTCGTAAATCGTCTGTTTTAGAAATTTTATTCAATAGCACCATTTTGTCACGCTGTGCTGCGCTAGAACATCTGTTCTACCGTGTGGTATCTTGAAAAAGTTGTGGCGACGACTACGGCTGAAGATTTCAGGCACGTAAGAGACATAGCATTCAAATCACCTAAAACTAATTGACCTTTGAATTTGAAGTAGGGTTGAGGGTCCGACTACCGTCACGGTGCCAATTTCATTGTTTCCAAAATTTATGTTTTGAAGTTAATAAACGTGGGAGTAAGAGAACAGGTGAAGTTATTATTTTATGATGGCAATTCAATTAAATTTTAATGGCCATATTCAAACAAACATTTTTTTTTCAATAGTTGTAAAATTACTTTATGGCGTCATTTTTTTTAATCAAATGATTAAGAAATGTTCTGTGCATTTTGTCATTACTTCTTAGTATACTTTGTATCCTGATGAGGGAAGCTTCGCTTCCGAAACATCTTGAAATTTATATATTAAACAGTGTTTTACAAAAAACAAATCTTATTCATTTGGTTAATTCGAAATTATTAACACATTTCCAACTGATTTCCATTGAAAAAATCTAGTCAAATTAAAAATCTTTTCCCAATAAGTTATTTTATAAATATGAATTACGTTGCTAGGGTTGGGGAGCCCGGATTACATGACAAATTCAATTTCAATAAATAACGCAGCTTCGACAGCCGATTTCTCCGTACCTCAGAGCGCCCATAAATAAAAATGTTTATTATATAATTTATTGTAATCACGACGCTGATGGCAGATAGTTCCTTGATTTTTTCCACGCAAATAAATTATTTTCTATCCATTGTCTGCGATCCTAATAGAGATCTCTCGTAATGCGGCGTTGATGTTGCGAATTTTGACATTATGATAATAGTATTATAAATTATGATAGATATATCTCAATAATGGGAGTGATATATGGCGGCTGAAAGAGAACGGCGGTTCTTAGCCGGTTTTACTTATAATTATTGTAAATTTATTCATTCTTTTAGCGAGATAATAAGACAAAACAAAAAATAAAGAAATTTAATGGATGATAATGATAATGCGGTGACTTTATGAATCAAAAATCACTATGCGTTTGGAGTCATCAAGTTGTTGACTATTGAAAATGATGTTGTAATCTATTCAATGGAGAGATCAGTTCATAGCGAATTTCTATTCTAATTTTTTTTTAAGATGTTTAATCCCAATAAGTTTGGTGTTACCTCTATAAAAATATATTGCTACATCTATTTGTAGCACTTTTTGTCTCGTTTAAAACAAATTAGATTAGATTCATGATACATAATTTAGAACTTTCGTTTGATAATCGAAAAACCACAAACAGCTAGGATTTTTATTACCGTTTAAAACCCCTTTGTCAGTAAAACTAATAAAACCTTTTATATTTTTCGCTTCTTTGTTTAAAGGGAGAGTATTTAAAAAAAATACTTTGTCAAGCGATTCATAAATATATTTGTTTTGGTTAATTTAATATCTATGAATTCATTTTGAAAGAAATGACCTCATTGAAGGGTTATCTAGACAAGATTGCACCGATGAATATACTGAGAAGTTTTTGTAGTATTAGAGGAAATATGTGAAGAAGATGGGATAGAAAATGAAAAAAACTGGTAGTTATTTATATATATATATTTTTATTAATTAATTATTTTTTTGATACATAAACTCACACAAACAAGATACAAAGGCTATAAACATTTTTATTTTATTTTTATGCAAAATTTTTTGTCTGAACATATGTACATAAACCTACGTGTAATGTATACAAAGCAAAAACATTCCACATTGTCAAGGCCAGTGCGTGGGTATACCTGGTATCAGTTAGTGGCAGTATATAGGAATATTTGTATTAATACATGGATGTTGAAGGTAAGTTAAATAAAAATAATAAGTTAAGTAAGAAAAAGAAAATAAAAAAAGGAACGAAAATGGGGAAAATACACAATTATAGCAGGAAAAGGTTAATATCTTAGGGTTTAATCCAGTTTTTATAACATTTTTGTATGTGTTTAAAGACGATATATTTAGACACTTACATTCTGTAGATCGAAAGTTGTACATATAGACAGATACTTTGTTTACACCCCTGTTTTTAATATACAAATATTTACATGTGTACTAAAAATAATTACATTAATTATGATGCCCCAAATTAATAATTACACATCTATCGAACAATTTATATATCGCCAAAAAAATAGATTAAATTTACTTTGTATGTTAGTTAATAATCATAAAAATGTTGTAATCGCGCCAGTAATGGTATATTATTCAACATTAGGGAAATTATCTATTGCTAATAGTATGGAAGATCTACAGTCCCTCGTATCTAGGATGAACGAAGCATGTATGAA